>WNGW01000002.1:1681989-1728166 GCA_011952105.1 Coreoperca whiteheadi | reverse complement strand
AGGGAACCATGGTTACCTACGTAACCTGGGACGTTATCTTATTGTTCATTTTTAAAGTTACAATTCTTGACCTGCAGTACTTGCTTTATACTTCTAATATTTTTATTTTTGTGCACCAAAAATACCAAAGACAATTCCTCATATGTGTGAACCTACTTGGCACTAAAGAGGATTCTGATTCCCTTCTAAAATCAACCAGAAGCTGAGCCAAGTGTTAGGGATAGATTGGAAGTGGTATGCGTCTTATCATCCGCAGAGCTCAGGACAGATAGCAAGAATGAATGGCACAATGATCTCAATGTCTCAGTTGATCACGTATCTTAATCTTTCACTCATGAATCAGAGAGCTAGGGCTATGGTACCACTGAAGGACAAAAGAAACCTCACAGAAGACTGGACATCAGAAGATAGCATCTTACTTGGACGATGTAGTTTTTGTGATACTGCTTATTTAGCTATGCACATGATGGCAGATTATGCCAGTAATCTTCTCGTCTCATTCACCAATGCTAAATCCAATTCCATTCACTAAAGCAGATTTTGGCACATGTTTGACTGGTATGATATGGGTTTCTCATTTGATGAACCTAACGGAGGTTGTTATTTTCCTGGTCACACCTCATCTCTTCCTTCACAGAGAGAAATCGTTGATATCGTCACATCGAAGGTTAATCAGTATATAATACTGCCTCCAGGTTTCAATATCTTTACCGTACATAAGGTACTGAGTTTTCACACACAATATCGAGATTCCTTTCCACATATGATCAAACTTCTGAAGAGACCAACTGCTCATCAGTAGCAGGACCAGGACTGTGAAACAACGTGTTGCTCCTGTGCTAAAAGTAAATGCTTGCGTCTGTTCTGGGGCAGAGATCTTAGCCCATGACCTCTATCTGTAGGAATCTTAAATGACATTAGATATTATTTAATACTGGATGTTTATGACTTATCGTCTGTTTCTGCAATAATCCTGATTCAGTCTAATATTGCTATACTAATTAGGAACTAATAATTGTTCTAGTATCGCCATAATAATGTTACTTATTCGTCATCCATCTAAGAATGTGTATAAATGCTATATTGTAGCTGATGTAGTCCATGACACAGTACAAGGCGTAGATGAAAAGCAAAGTATATGGATTTGATCTAATAGGTGACCTAATGGGATTATTGGGCCTTGGCGACCCTCTATTGTAATGTTTTGTGTTTGTGATAATGATAACAGTAGTGCTGATGATTGTGTTATGCGTCTGAATATCCGCTGCTATTAAAGAACGTGTTAAAAAGACTACTAACATCATGGTTAAACACACTGTGAGCTCTGAAACTGTTGAAATTCCCCTTAACCGAAAGCTCTTCCCTTCTATGACATCTTATTGGTCAGATTTAGATCCCAGATGGAATCAGATCCCAGTTTGGGAGGCAGACACCATCTCCATATTTAAGAGCAGGCTTAAGACTTTCCTCTTTGATAAAGCTTATAGTTAGGGCTGGCTCAGGTGAGTCCTGAACCATCCCTCTCCCTCTCCATCCGTATGCATTCTCATCCCATAAATGCTAACTCGACTTCTTCCCTCTCCCGGAGTTTTGTGCTTTCTCGTCCCTCTCTTCTCTCTTACTGTCACTTTCACAGCAGGTGTTTCTGCATCCAGTGCTGCAGAGTGTGGATCTGTGATTGCGGCCACCTGCTGGATCAGTGCTGCTGTGTCTGTGGTGGAGGGGGCGGGTGGCTCGGGTCCTGCTCGGTGGGCTCCAGCTGGGGCTGCTCAGTTGTCCTTCTAGATCCATCCTCTTCCCTTATGTTTTACATCCTACACTTTTCATCATAATCATATGTAGTATCACTTCTGCATCCGTCCTCTACACTTATGTTTTGCAACCTACATTTGGTCATTATAGTTGTAGATACTTTGATCTTCTGCTGTGAATCTATTCTGTACTTACGACATCTATTGCATGTCTGTATGTCCTGGAGAAGGATCCCTCCTCTGTTGCTCTTCCTGAGCTTTCTATCATTGTTTTTCCCTGTTAAAAGTTTTTTTTTTGGGTAGTTTATCTTTAGTCGAATCGAGGGTCTAAGGACAGAGGGGGTCGTATGTTACAGATTGTGAAGCCCTTTACGGCAAAAATGTGATTTGTGATACTGGGCTGTAGAAATAAAATTGAATTGAACTGAATGGATTCAGAGTCTGCAAACAAAGACTTCCACTTAGTTCAGATGTGTGCTGCTAAAGGAGTAGATTAGAATAAATTCAGTGTAAAGAGAGTACACAAGAGAGTACACAAAGAGCAAAAGCCTGTGAGCTGGTTGGGAGCCAGGGGAGTGTAATTGTCATCACCTAATTAGTAATCACAATGAGTGTTTTGCCTTTACACATTCTGTTACATTTAATAGTTTGATTCATTTACATTTATTAGTTACAGTTAATAACCTTTATAAGCGCTACACCAATGGACTTTTAAGGACTCTAAATTTACATTTTGTGTGTTCTTAATGTGTTCTGAAATACTGTATTCAGGTTTTAGGAATATAGCGTAGGTAGGTAGATAGATTGATATCTTTTGGTATTTAGATTTTTCAATCAGTGTGTTTTGTCTATTTTTTTCTTTTTCTTGTACCTTAGAAATGAATTAATGATTAATGACTAATGGGTTGTTCTGTTATAATCAAGTTTAATCAGTACATTTACACCGTTCCATTAATTTGAAATGATGCTGTATGAAGCTGTGTGAAACTGTGTCCATGTAAACAAGCTGTGCCAAGATCTTCTCTGACGTCAGATTTGTGTTGTAATAAACTTAGATATTCGAGTGAGGACAACTAAGGCTCAGTGAGTTTAATCTTCTGTTGATCAACATGAAGATTTTCCAAATCGCTACCTCTGAATGTTCCCTGCCCTGCCCGGTCACTCAGCTGGGATTTCAGCATTCGGCTGTTAGGTGCTTGTTAGTTATTCAAAGAATAATAAAGCAATGGGAAACTAATAGTCTCCAGCACTGCGTTGACAACACCCCGAGCCCCCCACCGTTTCTGTCAATGTCATAAGACATTAGAGACCATTAGAGTTCAATTTTAAACCCAAAGACACAACGCAATCCCCACATCACTATCACCTCATGTAATAAATCATGGAATTGTACTGCTACTCTTCTCTTGTTGTTAGTGTGAACTGATTAACAAAGTAGGCTAAACAGTTTGAATCCAATGTACTAATGTGTTGAATATGACATATTTATTACAACTTACTGTAATACCGCTAGTATTTGACTTTCACTGAAGGATATAAGGGCGTACAGACAAAGAGAAACCCCCAAGATTACTATTATGACGGTCAGCTTTTGTCCACAGAGAGGATGGTGATACGGAGCTCAGAGGATCAGACAGATCAAACGTGCACTCGAGCTGCTCTGGACCGCATGCGCCGTGGCTCTGCTCACCAGATCTCCAGGCAGAGGAACTCATGTCCATAAGTCCTGAAATGGGTCTGAAAAGGAAAACTCGAGATTTTAATTTGGCTTTTATTGAAATGAATAAAACTTGCATGTCGCTGATGAAGAAATGAGTTCACAGAATTCCTCTATGAGGTTTTGCAATTTAAAAGTTCGATAAATGTGCTCAGTACATTTCACCACAGTCTGATTAGTAGATTGTGATATTTGACAGTTAGGCACGTCGACGCCTGAGCTTTAAATTGGGCTTGAGCCTGGATTTTAGATTTTAGCACCCCGGGAAGCCAGGTGGTCAACCAAAACAGCAGGAATGTAGATATCCACAGCAGATTCCCCTACAACAGCTTCCTTTCCTGGTTTCACACTAAATATTCAGTGTTTCTGTGTGTGTGCAAACGCCAGTTCCTAGGTTTGGCCTTCCCCGTATCCTCCAGCTGTGCGGGGCTCTGAGCAGACACACTCTTCACAGCCTCTGGCCAGAGGGGATCCAGCCAAGCTGAGGACAGGAAGCGCAGGAAAGAGACATTTGAGTGGGGGATTTGTTTTTCCCCTCTCCAGGTGTTACATGCGGCTCCGCCCCCCAGCCGTCGGTCCCCCCGCCCCCGTGGCCCCCTGGCCCTCCGGGTCCAGGCCGCGTGCAGCCGAGCAGGGGGGGTACTGGGCTGGGCTGGGCCACCGCCGCGGACAGAGAAGACGCGCACAGCACCGAGAGCGCAGCCTGCACGCACACACACACACGCACACACACACACGCGCGCGCGTCGGTTGTTCTTCGGTCGGGAGCACGAGCTTTCCTGACGGTCGCGTTTCTCTCTCCCGTCTGACTTGAAACGGAACCACGGCGCCCTCTGCACTCAGACAGGATGTCGGACCTCTCCGTGAACGACCACCTGGAAGGGATTTTATCAGATTTTGAAGGTATGTCGGGCTGAAGGACGTTTTGTTGCCATGCAATGGAATCCAAACGTGGGGCTGCGGCTCCGGGCTGTTTCACCTTCTCTGTTCCACAGGAAACCTGAAGTCTGGACTGCTCTACGTTCTTGTTAAGGACTTTTCCTGAAACAATAACTGATGCTGTTTGGTGACTGGTGTGCAAAAACACATCCAAACATCCCAGAAGGTTAGGAAGTTTCTGTGGTTGTAAACGGAATATTTGGTGGCGTTTTTTGGTGATTATTGCCAAAAGACATCACCATGGGCTGATTGATCAAATTGTTCGCCACATGAAATGATAATGAATATAACTGCTAGTGGAAGCCCTAGTTCAGTCATTAGTTTGTGTATCGAGTGGCTACAATAAGGTATGGATTACATTGGAGCGCTTCCACTGATGCAGCACATCATCTAAAATATGGTATTCTGAACATGGGTGGACTGGTAGGAGATAGTTTTGCCTTCTCCCCCCTACAGCCCTGTTGCAAAATCTTATTTCAGTGGCAGGAAATAGTTTGAATCACTTCAAGATGTTTGGGGTTTTTTTTGTGCCTTTGAGTGAGATTTACAGTATAATTACCGGAGTCAGACGTAAAACAGCCTGGACAGGTAAGCACTAATAACACAGTGTATGTAAAGCCTTGGAAAGCTTTCCACTGGGGCTACTGTGTGTGTGTGTGTGTGTGTGTGTGTGTGTGTGTGTGTGAGAGAGAGAATAAGGGCATCCCGTCGGCAGACAATAGTATCTTTTAGAAGCGGTAAATTCAGCTCTGTGAATGGGCTGGCTGTGCTTCAAAGACTGTGACACCCCCCCCCCCCTTAGATCTCCCCTGCTCGCGTCTGACTTGGCTTAAGGCACAAAGTTAGAGGCCCCTCAGCTACACTTGAACTGCATTAAACCGAGGCATGACTTGCACTGACGTGTCTCGGTCATCTATACACTGTATTTTTTTTTTTAATCATTTTTATCATTTTCCATCAAAATGATTATCCAATAATGCAATAAATGAATATGTGTATAAAACTACTCAAAACTAGACACTCACACATGCCCACAAAAACCAAAAAAAGCAGCAACATAAATATAAATGCAGGGACTTAAACATTACATGAACAACAGAGGCTCTTCAGGAAGGCTGGGTCCTATAGAGCGCCGCAGGGGTGACGGGTTTCTGTAGGCCGGCCCGGGAAGTCAGCATCGCCCTGGTTCCCTCGACAAAAAGCCGACGGGACTTTCACACTGGATTTATTATTGGATGATGACTGCAGAAAATACGCTGATGCGATCGCCGGACGTAAAACGCCGACGTTAGGCCACGCACGTGCTACGCTGCCGCTAAGCTTCCGACTTGGACGGTCGGCGGTTCGATCCCGCCTTCCCCCAGCCACGTGTCGAAGTGTCCTTGAGCAAGATGCTGAACCCCAAATTGCTCCCGAAGCTGCGCCTTCGGTGTTGTGATGTAGTGTGAAAGCAGCTTTGAGTAGTCTGAAGACTAGAAAGGCGCTATACAAGTACAGTCCATTTCACGTCTGAGCGTGACCTAGAACAGTTTGCGAACGTATAAAGCGTGGCTGGATAACACATCGACTGGACACAGCGAGGAGATGAGTTTCTGTGGTCGGCGTGACGACGTTTAGCGTCCCCGACAGCTTGTTAGCAACACATAAAAGCTGCAAAATGCGAGAGTGAGGTGTTTACTGACGCATGTTGTGGAACGAGACGTTAAAATCTCTTAATCTTACGCGTATCTGCAGATCTTATTTGAGGCGTCCTACCAAAAACCCATTCAGAAAGCCCACCGAGTGCGAGAGGAGGGAACCGCGATTTCCGGGTTTTAGGACTCATTCCTGCAACACTGTTGCCTCCGGTGAATAAGACCCATTAAAAAATAATTTAGAGCGACTGATAGTGGATGTTTGAAGCCAATACCAATAAAGATATTTTAGTGCTAAAAACAATCCTGTAACCATATATCAGCCATTATGTATACAAGACATAAAATAGAAAGAACATTTATGATAAGGATTCCTTAAGAATAGTGATATGTACTGAGCAGGACATTTGGCAGTGTAAAAATAAACTTGCCAAGTGCTTTCTGGTCGACAGACTATTTCATGGAGACCCTTCAAACATATTTAGGATTTTCTGTGCTGACATTTCTTGTTACTTATCAGCCGACAAATACGATGATACGATGATACTCAAAACAACAAAAAAAAGCCCTCAGAGCGGTTGCAGTTATGGCGGTAGCAACGGAGGAGGTCAGGTGACTTTACTATGGAGAGACAACCTGACCACAATTGTTCCATAACCTTAACCACATGTTGATCATTGGAACCATTATTAACCTTAATGAAGTAGTCCTTTCAACCCAAACCATGAGCTTTCCCTAAACCTAACCAAACGGCAGATTTACTTTCCAACAGTGATTTGTAATGGTTTTTGGTTCGGACGGAAAGCGCAGCTGTTTGAAAATGCTCTTCAAAGTAAATACGTTAAAAGTCCGGTCTAGACTAAGTAACACTGTATACATGGAAAACCCATGACATACATATGGTCTTAATGTCATGTGATAAGCCTTTTGCAAACATAATCGTTGTACTTCCGCTTCTTCTGCAGCCTACACCGTAAGAGTTATGCGAGGGAAATTCACAGGGGAGGTATAGACTGGTGCACACACCAAAAATGACACATATCCACCCGTAGGTGGCGCTATAATCAATCTAAACGCGATTTGGCCAGTAACTCCTAAATGCATACTGTGTGGGAGTTACTGCGTGCATTTGCAAACCTTACATGCACGCAGTCCCTGAATTGAGCTGCATCTCGTATTACAGACCACGCCCATTTCCTTATATCGCGTAATCGGCTGCATGGATTCGTACGAAATTCTGTTTGCACGATCTAAGGTCGTGACTCAGTTGATGCTAAACATTTTGTAATGATTGATTCAAGCGGGCGACTTCCAGTATGACAATAAATTGGCCATACGTCCTAGATGCTTTGTGCAAAATTTGGCACAAATCGCTCACTAGGTGGCGCTCTTGTTGCAAAATAATGAAATATGCTAAAATTACTTTTCCAAACTACTGTTTCTGACGTGAATATTTTCCAATCTTTGTGTTGATCTCCACCTGCGGCTTCCATCGTGCACGTGGTACTGCGGGTCCGACTTGCGTTGCCTCCGTGGGCCATGTTGCGACTCGCAGCGGAGACTTGGACCCCGTTAACACCTGCTTGCAGGTCAAGTTATTATTGTGTTTCTTTTTTACGTTGGTAAAAGTGGTACCTCAGCCGCTATAATCAAGCTAAACACGTTTTATTAACACACACTTTTGCCTAGAAAGGTATGAATATCTGGTTACTGTCACTGCGTGTAAATGGCTGGTTTATTAAAAAAGTGCAAGAGTTTGGCAGGCTTTCTGATCAGTGCTTGATTTGATCGACAGAGTTTGCCCAGACATATTCAGTCAGTGTGCACTTTATTTGGTACGGTCTGTTTTTAATGTTCTCCTGTGGCTCAGAGATATTTGACTAACTGACAGTTTCGATGTCTACATAGGAAGGTTGTAAGTGATGTCACGCACCTCACGATCTTCCATCACTAAACATCATAGCGTACAATAAATACCTACCCTTCATTTGTGTACTTCCTCGCCTGCTGTTGGTGAGATTCGCAGCAAAAGCCTTTAGATGTTTTCTTAAAAAGCCACTGTACCCATTGTTGTTTCTGTGAGCCTGTACGCCAGTGGCATCTCGACACGTACCATCACGCGTCAACTCGTCAGAATATTCAACAGTCTTATTTCCCCCGTGACAACGTGTGCATTACCACTGACATGCTAAATGATGCCATCTCTGAGCAGCCCAACTTATTCTGTAAATAACCCTAAACGGCAGTTGAGTGTAAAGGTTCATTCTTCCATAGTCTTGAGTCAATTTGGGATTCCATCTTTAACGGGGAGGAAGAATATGGGTCACTTGTGTGAATCAGCAGACTAAGTAAAGGCAGTGGAAGGTGGGTACTTGATTGTAGGGGAAGACAGGAGGTCGTTAGGTTCTTTGGGTGACATGGGAGATTAGAGGAGGTCAGGGGGCCTAAGAGCTGCCCTCCCCAGCCCTGTCACATCCTGGCACTGCACTCGGGCAGGGCCCCCGAACGCTGCAAGGATCAGAGAGGTTCGCATGACTCGCTGACTCAGTGACCCCACACACACACACACACACACACACACACACACACACACACACAGCGTGTCTTTGCTTATGAAAAGTGGTACTCACTGTCAAAAACAAAGTGTAGGCCCCCCTCTGACATTCCAGCCTGCATTACCGCGGTGGAGCACAGCACCCCAGTGTGCCAATGTAGACATCAGAGTTATGTCAGAAATACAAAATGAAATAATACAGTATCTTGTAATGCACATTAACACACATAAACAAGTGTTTGCACCAGATCAGCCTATAGCCCTGAGCCCATCACACATAACACACACAGACGGAGCACTTGTGGCGCGCTGCCAAGCCATTCTTCCATAATGGATCCGAATTTGGCAGGACATCAGTGCAGGGTGCCTGGTAGTCAGACATGTCTGGAGTTGTCAGGCCCTTAAGACACACAGTTCTAATGAACCAATGAGAAAGCATTGCTTTTATCCAAAGCGACTACACACTCACATACTGAAGGCGCAGTATGATACTGGGGTTCAGTATCTAGCTTAATGATACTTCGACACATGGCTGGGGGAAGCCGGGATCGAACCGCCGACCTTTCCGATTGGTGGACGACCGCTTTGCCACCAAGCCACAGAACCCATCATTACTGCAGGGAAAGTATGAAGACTGCAGCCAGAAAACAGTGATCTCAAATGAACTGAACCGATCAGAACAAACACCAGTAAAGTTCACATTCAATATCATGATCTAGTTTGTAATTTTGCCGTATTCCTTGGCGATCTAAAAATGTGCAGAAATGTTTGATTTCAAGTGTTTACCGCGTCTACGCGTTTGCTGGTACTTAAGGAAAATGGCCACCGTGTCTGATTGGTGACAAATGAGAAAATGTGAATGAGTTGAAATAGTTGAATAGGCTGTCAGTAGGAATGAGTGCAGGACTAGTGTAGGGTGTCAATCATGGAATGCCTCGGCATGTTTGGAAGACAAACATGAAGAATGCAGGACAAAAATGGGACCAAACATTCACTGAAAAAAACTAACAATGATGAAATTACTAAAATGTTACTAGGGGTGATGTGCATTTCCGGCAAAGGCTACATTGTGCCATTGCAATTGTGCTGTGCTGTCGATAACGTGTTGGTGTGGAGGTGGGGTTTCATAACGAACATGGCCAGATACCACTAGGGGTAACTGGAAGTATTTATCCCACATCTGCCTGTAACCGCTGGGCCGTTCTCTCCTTCTCTAAACAGCCAGTGAGCACTGGCAGTTAAACTTTGGACGCACCGTCCCTTTAATAGACTCCAGCTTCCATCTAATATCGTTCAGGCAACAGGTGCTTATGAGAGAAATAGAAGCCAGACATCCGTGTGTGTGTTTGCACGTTTGAGTCCCCAGGCACTATGTTATTTACAGTATTACAACAGTGCAAACAGCTGCTTGGAATGTGTCTTCCAGATGTGCTTTTAGTAAGTGGAAGTTGTTTTAATGTGTTGGTTCGTGTGTGTGTGTGTGTGTGTGTGCTTGTGTGGCTGAGAGAGAGAGTGTCTGCACAGTTTTTTGCATGCTAAATGCATTTTACTCAACATAACTGTTCATGGGTTTGTGAGTGTGCGGTAGAGCTAAAGATCTTTGCCCGAACCCGACCGAACCCGGGTCGTGTCTTAATTTCTATCATTTTACACGGGCTCCGGCCTGTGCCCCGGGTTGTGTGGTAAATGAGCAGTCAGGTGATGCGTTTTGACTAGCGCGAAAATGGATGCTGAGGAGGCGAAACGGAGGCGGGCCTCTGGCGATTACGTTTTGGTTGCGCACACTGGAATAATGTCGGGCTGTAAACGGGTTCGGGGTTTTAAAAAGCTGTCAGCGAAAAAGTACTTGTCGGGCTCGGGCTGAATTCTGTCGGGCTCGGTCCTTGTCGGGCCTAACTCTTAAGGCCTAGTAAGCTCTGTGTGTTGTGTGTGTGTGTGTGTGGGGGGGGGGGGGTTCACACCTGTCAGTGGCCATGCTGTCTTGTCTGTCAGAGAGCTCTACCTGTATGGAATGTGCAGACAAGCTTGGGGGCGGGGGCGGGGTTGGACATGGACATGCCCAGACACAGAATCCCCTCGTCGTGTGTCCACAGGACAGCCTCCCATCCTCCCAGGGCTTACTGGTTCCAAATGAACCCACCTTACTGCCCGATAAATGGTTACTCTTTAGAGGGGTTCCTCTTGTTATAGACCAAGACAAGTATGTCATTTGACCCCCCCTCCAGCCGTCCTGTCAGTATCAGCTACATGTGAACTGTTTGACACTGCCATATACTGCGTCCACATTCTCAAAGAATAGTTCATTCTTATTGGTTGTGCCTTATTTTCAGACAGCTGTACTGCTCGGATGTAGTGTCCTCAACAATTTCCTATGCTCAGAAGCATGTGGTACTGCTGCTCATTGCTGGTGCTAGTTTCGGAGCCAGAGCCCAGTTTCAAATTGGTTCTTTGTGTTTCCACACACAAAGCACCAGCTCGGAGCCAGTGGTCCTTAAGTGGTCCTTAAGTAGCACCAAATCGTTGCTGGTCTACAAGTTAGCAGCGCTGACGTCAGCGGCTGGGGGCGGGGTTACCGTGAGCGACAAGATAAAACAGTTTTCACTTCTGCTTGTTACAACAACGCTTAATACATTTTTATTTAACTGGAATGTGATGGTTTATCAGCAGCGTTGATGCTAGCAGGGTAGCAACATGCTGAGGCTAAAGCTGACATGTTATTGTTAAAAATAAATGTTCTGTACGTACCGTTACTCTCGCTTGTAATCTCCGTCTGTACAAACTACGGCGAACATCAATAGCAACGCAACGTCCGTTCTTAGAAGGCTCGTGAGTCGAACCAACTCCGAACTGGTACTAGCACTGGCTCTGAACCAGCAACCGGTTCATTCTGTTGGAAAAGGGGTATGTGTTTAAAAGGTCAGTTCACCAACACCAGCCTATAGTATGTAGCTATGCAGTTAGTTTATTTGCTTAGGTTTGAGGTTTCATCCTCCACCCCGATAGAGCCGAAGTTACACCAGAAGGTTACGGCTACAAATGAATGGTTGTTTGAAATTTTAGAATCACAAAGGTTTCAAAGTTCTGTAGAGACCCCTTTACCTGAATACCTTTTTCTGTGATTTCCAGAGTAGGTTTTCTTGTATATGCCATGATCACTCGCCAAGTTTTAAAACATGATCATATTTTGGTGCCAAACAGTCTCAATACATGAGCTTTGTGTCACTATTACTTTGGAATAATCACTACCAGGTAAAGTAAGAGGCAATAGTACAAAAACAGTATTGCTCGTAGTTGATTGTCCCATATGTATATCAAGACAAGCTTCAAATTTCAAGCTTTAACAGGAACTGGGTGTTTTCTCTGGCAAAATGGCTCCGCTGCACAGGAAATGCTGCATTTTACCTCCACAGTTTGTGGAATCACTAGAAGATAAGTTTTGCTGTAAAGAATGCTCCTCATCTTTTCCAATCCAGCAAAGGCATGTGGTGTCCCTAAGGATAGAGGTTCATGAGCATAAACACACACACAGCATTGATTTCCTCTTGGAGGGAATATGATCTTGACCAGTTGAACTGGAAGCCAGTTGTTCCATGTTGTCCTTCTTCTGGGGTTCTGGCCTTTTGCCAAAAGCTTCAACAACTGCAGCTCCTCGCTTGGCAGCGTTCACAGACTTCAGAGCAAGAAGACACATCCCCTCTCAGACATGCACTTCGTTACGTAAATGAGAAAGCAATTCTGAACGCCAGTGTCTTCGCCTGAGTCTCGTCTGAAGAGGTTGGACCTGAAACCCGTCTGTAACCCTTTCAACTGCACAAGTCGGGACTGAATGCTGTCACACGAACGTGAAGGCTGCAGCATTACAATGAGATGTTAAATGCGTGCGTCTTCTTACTCTTTCATAAGAAATGTAGCGCTTATTATCTCTTATCTACAAAGAAAATATGTTTAATAAACCAGGAAACACTGTAAATGAGCTGACGCCGTGTTTCCTGTTCTACAGCTAAATATCAAGCAACCTACTATTGGTTCTGGCTTGTCTGAGAAAGCTGCAAAGAACATTTGCACAAAAAAGAACTCTGTCTGAATGAGAAACAATGTTGCATAATCCTGAAATGTCTAAAGAGGGATTTATTCTACAGTCTTCTACAACGGTTCGTACGATATCTTATGAAAAGGTTCTGCGCAATTTTTCGTGTGGAATCCTACGAATGTCCAGCAGCCAGCAACGAGTGTACTGGACATTCGTCGTCATGGCAACAATAAACACGTGGTTAACGTGAAACGGTCACCGTTTGGTTAGGTTTAGGCAACAAAACTACGGGGTTCGGTTTTGGAAAAGATCATGGTTTTGGTCAAATTAAGTAAGTCACGTTAGTAAGTCACAATAAGTCACGTGACAGTAAGTCAGTCACGTAACATAACTTACACATGTAAGCTACGTAACTTACGTATTTAACTTAAAATAAGTCAACTTTGACTTTTTGACCCCGGTGAAAGGCCAGTGTTTGACCCATCCACCCACCTCCATACGCCGACTATCGCTCTTTATACTACATTTGCCGTCATAATTACTGAAGCCATTAGAGTTCACCGCCTGGCAATGAAACGGAACAGCCTGCTGGCTCACAATTACGTAGGTTATATATGAATTATAGTGCATTGTAGGTATAAGTACCAACAGTTATTGGTCAGTCGACAGGATTGTCATCCAGAAATACCACACAATCAACTCTCACAACTGTGAAGTGAGGAAGGCCCTCACAAAGCAGGAAATGCAGACTGCAGGAATGGGTATGAGAGGTCGCAGCAGCGGTGGAAGACCCTATGAGTACGAAAGAGGCTTCAATCAGGGTGGCAGGGGTAGATATGGAGATGGTCCTTACAATTGCAATGGAGGTGATGGTGGCTATGGAGGAGGTGGTCCCGGCGGTCCTGGTGGATATAATAATGGCGGCAACCGGGGTTATAACCAAGGTTACAACCAGGGTGGAGGCGGGGGGCTATGGAGGAAGTGGTTATGACAGCAACGGCTACGGTAACTGTGGCGGCGGTGGTGGCAGAAATTCCTACAGCAACATGGGCCACTATGATGCCCAGGCCTCCAACTTTGGCCCAATGAAGAGCAGCTTTGGTGGCGGCGGAGGTGGTGGCGGGAACTTTGGTGGCTATGGAGGTGGCTCAAATAATGGTGGATATGGCCGTCCTGGACGATTTTGAATTGTGACGTAGACTGAGTACTTAGGAGAGGAGAGCAAGGAGAGGAGAGCAAGCGAAGTGACAGGGCAGCTGCAGGTTTACCTCCTAAATCTGCTCAGCCAAACAGTTGTGGCAGGTTACAGCTGCTGCAAGAAGAGATGTACATTAGATAAATCATGGAGGGTCTTCATTAACGTTGTGTTGTTTTTTTAGTTTTTTTTTTCATCGAATGTGTTTCTGGAAAGCAAGCATTCCAATGAGTTTTTTATGTCAATTTTTCTTTAAGTCTGCTGTGTCTATGGTGCAGGGGACGAGTGGCTCAGGTCTTGCTCGTTGGGCTCCACCTGGAGCTGCTCGGTTGTCCGTCTGGACCCATCATCTTCCCTTATGTTTTACCACCTAAACATTTCTAACATAATAATATATATATATATATATATATATATATATATATACAACAATTTTGCCATCATGGCTGTATATGTTATAGTTTTGATGCTATAAATCTATTCTGTACTTACGACATCTATTGCATGTCTGTCCGTCCTGGGAGAGGGATCCCTCCTCTGTTGCTCTTCCTGAGCTTTCTATCATTGTTTCCCCTGTTAAAAGGGTTTTTTGGGTAGTTTTTCCTTAATCGAATCGAGGGTCTAAGGACAGAGGGGGTCGTATGTTACAGATTGCGAAGCCCTTTGAGTCAAATGTGATTTGTGATACTGGGCTGTAGAAATAAAATTGAATTGAATTGAATTGAATTGAAGTTATAAGTAGTAGGCTGGTCACCGTGCTGACGGTCATGGCTTGAACCCCGGTTTACAGCCTGGAAACACTCTCAGCTTTCCTGTCTATATTTTATTATATAAAGAAAGCTCAGGAACAAAATTTCCTGTGCCAAGGAGCAATAGAAAGCATCCTGACTGGAATATTACAAATTGGCATTGGGTTTGCATGGCCCAGGACAGGAGGGCTCTGCAGCAGGTGATTAAAACAAAACTACTTGGTTAGGTTTAGAAAAAGATCATGGTTTGAGTTAAAATAAGTAAGTTACATTAGTAAGTCACTTACTTAGGCTATTTAAGCTACGCACGTAACTTGAAATAAGTCAGCGTTGACTTTTGGTTTCACACGGGACACGAACTCCGGTCTCGCCGGTGAAAGTCTGGTGTTTGACCCATCCATCCATCCATCCATCCACCCCCATCCATGGCCCAGGACAAGAGGGCTCTGCAGTAGGTGATTAAAACTGCCCAGAACATCATTGGTACCTCTCTACTGAGCATCAATGATTACCGGTGAGGTTCCTGCGCAGAGCCCAGAAGACAATACCCACCCCGGCTTACAGACCAATCAGACTCCTAACACCATTGCTAACCCTAAGGCTGTCAAGCATGGAATGTTTGGTATCGGACACATTTTAAAAATACAGTAAATTGCACTGACTTAGAGCTTCTCAGACACAAAATTAGCTAACTGGTGTATGTGAAGTAACATAAACGGATGACTTACACAGATCCAGTGCATTTGATATTCATTCTAGAGAATAGAGCCATTGTTTTTTATATTAAGGAGTATACTTTAATTGATTGTTTAAATAATCCTAAACCTGGAAATGATGTTTTATGTTGGTGTTTAACCAGTTGAGCTTTGTAAAAATGTGAGGAATGCAGCATAATGGAGGAAGATGAAGCGCAAAGCAGGAGATGTGCACATGCACGACTGTTTATACAGAAAGCAAGCTATCATCACATACGCTGGCGCACACACACACACACACACACACACACACACACACACACACACACACACACACACACCTTTCTTAGTGATCTGACCTGTAGTGGTCAAGAAAGGATGCCCCACACATGAACACACACGCGTACACACACGCTTTCTCAGAAACTCTGACTTAGTTATGAGTGAATTCAGCCCAGTGTGCACTAGTTTGTGTGTGTGTGTGTGTGATGAAGAGACAGAGCGAGAGTTTGGGCATCTCTCTTTATCAGATTGAGGAGGCATTGTGTAAGAGGAGATGATTAGAGTCTGCAGCGAGAACAGAGGGAGTTGAGCCGAACGTTGACAACAAGCACACACGCACCAGTACGACAGAGTGGAGATGGGACGCCCCACTATAATTATTTCCCCAGCGTTTGACAGGGTGCCAGCAATTACCTGATACCAGGACTCCTTATCTTTTGTATGGAGGGCAGGTTCACACTTGTAGCCTCAGCGAACCCAGCCGAGTCCACACAACTCTCCCCTAAAACACACACACACACACACACACACACACACACACACACACACACACACACACACATACCCATACCCCTCCCCAGCCTGCCTGGAGCCAACAGAGGCTCATGACCTGTTAGCTGCTGAGGCAGGAAGTGGATAAAGTTAGGTGTGTCGATTCACACTTTAGTCCATAACCTGTCAAAACATCACCATGTCCCCGATCCCACGGCTTCAAATGTCTTGAGTCAGTGTGTACATATGCATGTACAATGTGGGACTCCGTACTTCTCTCTGGGCCCCTGCCAAACCTGACCAGTGATGACGTGTTCAGCCACATGTCGAGGTGGTGTCCAGCTAACGATGTGGCCTTCGTAGATAACTGGCGGACTTTCTGGGGAAGACCTGGTCTGATTAGGAGAGACGGGCGTCCGTCCCACTTTGGATGAAATCTGGCCGAGTTTATTAGTGGACCTAAACCAGGACAACGCAGAGCTGAGACCAGGAGGCAGAGCTGCAGTCCTACAGAGCAGTTACACCCCCACAACCCCATAATGACGACGTCTGCCCCCCGACCACTTACATTCATAACATCTAAAGTTAACAGAGGAGGAGTTATACATAAAACTTTTTAAAAATTACCACCACTGAAATAACACATCAAAATGGGAGAATTAAATTTGAACTTGTAAACATCAGATCTCTGATATCTAAAGCTGTACTGATAAACAATGTAATATCAGAAACCTGAAACCTGGCTGGGTCATGAAGAATATGTCAGCCTAAATGAATCCACCCCCCACAGTCATGTTATTGCTCACATTCCTCGAGGCACCGGCCGAGGAGGTGGAGTTGCAGCCATCTTCGACTCAAGCCTATTAATCAACCCTAAACCTAAACTAAATTATAACTCATTGGAAAGCCTTGTTCTAAGTCTTTCACACCCAACCTGGAAAACACGACAGCCAATCCTATTTGTTATAGTGTACCGCGCTCCTGGGCCTTATTCTGAGGTTTTATCTGAATTCTCAGAGTTTCTATCAGGTTTAGTCCTTAAAACAGATAAAGCAATTATTGTAAATAATACATAATATCTGGCTCTTTAGCGGCTAAATGCTCCACCATGTTCACCAGCTAGTCTCTAACTGGGTTTGTCTGCTGTTTGATGCTGATCAGGTAGTGTACAGAGGTCTTTTAGAGATTTTTTCCGGAAAACAGTTGCCTGCTGCAAAAACAATGCTCTGAGAGCGGTGAGAGTAAACAGCTCGTTTTCTGAGTTCATTCACTAATCTCCAATATTAACAAATGCCTCTTTAAATAATGGATCTCTGTAAACAAAGACGCAGAAGCAGCTCAAAGGCCGGCATTAGTGATAGCATTAGTGATCAGTGTGTCACTGAGAGGTCACTGGTCTGGTCATACAACACATAGAGACTGAGTTTGCATCAACCATAGCTCTCTATGCTGAGCAGTGTGGATGCACACACTCACTCTTGCCTCATCTTAACATGCGTGAATGCCCTGCCTTGCACGTGTTGCAGTGCTTCTCGCCTCAGTTCTCTTTGGTCATCTCACTCAAGGCTACTTACTATACCTCGTTTCTGTCTTTCTGCTATGGGTGGTAGATCATTCAGTGCTGTGCACTCGAAACAATGGAATTCCCTCCCTCTATCTCTGCGTGACACTGCTGCTATATCCTCTTTCAAATATCAACTAAAAACACATATTTTCTTACAGTATTTCCAACCATTCCCTGCCTAGGTGTATATTTGTATGTCTATTTTCTATACTATGTATATGTATGTATTTTCTTGTATAGCGACCTTGAGCTTGGGAAAGGCGCTATATAAATAAAACTTATTATTATTATAAAACGTATTATGGAGGAAGGAAAATGTAAAGGAAAGCTGTGGTGTATTGTTTCAACTTAGGTTTTGTCTTTGCAGCTCCGGACTAAGGTTCTCCTGGTTATAATAACATTGTAGTCATCGTGTAAATTGCTGAGATCTTGTAACGCAGCAGCATCGCTAATAATAGGTCCAACAGAGCCTTACACAAACAGTCAGATACTTTAACAGGTTGTAAACCAGCTGTTTAATTGTACGTTGTAGTATAGTGAAACTACTTTGATCCCACAGATGGATAAACAATGGAGATTAGTAATTGTGCTTTCAAAATTTTGTGAAGTTATCATTTTAATTACAGTCGTTTTGCAGCCCTAATTTACATTTGAAAATGTTGCCCAGAAAACCTTGGAATTAATATAGTAAGAGTAAAAAAAAAATTATTTGTCGGAGAGAAGCATGCAAAAGGTGACGTGATGATAGAACCAAATATCTGATAAAACATGTTAAAACAGCTTTCCCAATTGTAATGAATTGGTTTCAGCAGTTAGCGGCTGTGGATGACTCTGGATGACATTTCAGTCTTTCACTTTGGAACTATAATTATATGCCCGTCCTCCTGCGACTCACCAATCCATCCACTCTTTCTCATGGTGTGTCAGTGGTTGGTTTTTGTAACACAAAACCCGCTGGATGCCCTGACTCTAGCTCTGACCTCAATCCACCCTTTGTGTTTTCAGCTTGAAGGAAATGTGTGTGAAGTGTGTGTGTGTCTGTGTGTTCAACAGAGGAAGGGGACACTGTTCCCATACAAAGGCAGGTGGCTAAGGTCATTCATGAACCAGAAACCAAAAGAGAGAGAGGTCTATTATGATCTTCTGTGCAGAGACTTAGGCACATTCACATACTGTAGAGCGTACACGTCCGCACCCACAGCATTCACTAGACTCCGCTCTCCCTGTTTGGCCGAGGGCGGCGCTCAAAACACACACACACACAGCAGAACAGAGAGGCCCCGGTGGAGACAGTGAACCTGGTGAAGTGAAGGTAACGTTTTACTCGAGGTGACGTCAGCCCCAGTAAAAAGTAGAAAAAATACAAAGGCGATAGTTCCACTAGCTTTGTCCGTAGTTGTTACCACAGAGCGCTTGTTTGACATACTGTAATTTCAATAGTTTTTGAAATATATCCGGACATATATAGGTGTTGCGTTGTGCTCCCCGAGTGCCCTTCTAGTTTAATTTTCTTTTTGATAGCAGTAGCAAGTCAATTTAAACAAAAACTACAGAGAAAAAGAAGGCCATAAAATGATTACCAAAACTGTTCATTGTAAACCAGAGGGTAGAACATGTGATTTGCCTCCATGTGGTAAATTGGACTACCGTCTTGCCCAGATTTCAACAAGGCTGAAACAGGAAGCTCGGGTGATGTGAGAGGTCACATGCTGCTGCTGTATTCAGTGGGAGCAGGAAAGAGTAGCTGCAGTTCTGCAGGGTACATGTTAATGTCATATGGGATTTTAGATGTCCATCACTTGTCCATCTAACATATATGCTTCTATTTCAACTAATGTGAGTCCACACTGACTCCAAGAGACTTCATAGGACATACGTCAAGACTCACTGGTTAGGTTAGAACTGTGACAATTTAATAACGACTCATATATTTCTTCTTCTCACCTGCAGCACTGAAGAGATCCTTTGACATTGAAGATGTGGATGACATACCATCCTTCTCCACAGCTTTGCCCATCTCCACCCCAGTTTCTCCCTCTTCCTCCCCTTTCTTCCTCAACCACAACAAAGCAAGTGAGGGGAGAGGAGGAGGTGGCCAGTCCCCTCCATTAGCCTTTAACAACAGCCTGGGCTCTACAGCCCACCACTCCCGCATCAGCCTGAATTCCAATCCCAGCTCAGTGCTCAAGTCCTGCACTGTACTCAGCAGCCTGTCCTTCAACCGGGGAACCATGAACAAGCGGGCCAACCACAACAACAGTTCCTCTGTGACCAGAGCTGCATCCTTCCAGAGCAGGTTAAACCCCAATGGTTACTCCATGTTGTCTGGGCCAGGCAGTGACAACGACAGCCTTCATAGCTCCACGTCCAGCCTGGAGTATTCTGGAGGGGGTGGGGGTGCCCTCCCTCTTACTCGGCTGGGGCCATATCCCAGCCCTCCACCTCAGGGGGAGTACCACCAAACCCAGCCCCAACTTCCACAACAGCACCTAGAGAGAGGTGCCAACTTGGGAAGCAACCTCAACCCGAAGAAGTTCTCCTCCCATGGGAGTGTTTTCCATTCTGAGATGGGCCAGGGACCAGGGATGATGCTGGGTGTTCCAGAGCCTCGGGGGGTGAACCATGGCTCCATGCCCAGTCTAGACCTCCAAATTTGTGATGGAGGAGGAGGAATGGTGAGTCTGCAAAGGGGTGGAGGTGAAGGCAGGATGTCTCCAGGTTTGAGGTATGCCAATGCTAATACCAACTTGAATGGTCGTCTTTATAATACTAGTTCCTTTGGGGAGGATGGCTACTGTGGCACCAAAAACCACTGCCAGCAGCAAGGGCCCCAGGTCCTCAATGCTCCCCAGCCCAAAGCCAAAGAGACTCCACGACTCAACAAGTTTCCCTTAGACCTGGACAGCTTGGTTAGCAGCACCTCAATCACTTCTCCCACCAAGGCTCAAGGAAGATCCATGAGCCCCAACTCCCCCAAGCCTCCCACAAGGAGCACAAGAGGCCTCCAACACCACACCAGCCCACCATCCAACTCAGCCAGCCCTTCAGCCTCTCACAGCAGCCTGAACAGTTCTTCTGACACCCCACCTCTCTCCCTCCATCATCCCCTTTTGCCTTTCTCCCCCTGTTCTCTAACTCCCTTGCAAAACTCCATACCTGTCCCAGAGATGAGTTGCTCCCCAGTGCCCCTTTCTCCAGCCCAGAACCCCCAACTGGAAATTCTATCAAGGCCCCAAGTTATCCAGGTGGTCCCCAACCTGCCTAGCTCTTACGGCCCCTCCAGCCCCAGAGCCATTTGGTCTGTGGACGATGGCGAAGTTGATGCCAGAGATAGTGTAGGCTCAATCTTACAGAGGATCGCTTCCTTCTCCCAGCATGTCGTCACTGACACCACCCCTGGTGGTCTGTCATCTGCATTTGGGTGTCCTGCTGAGACCACACCGATGCCCACGTGGAAACAGGGGAAGAAGAAACACGAAGGTAAGTGATGGTTCAGTGGTTCAACAGTCATCTGCGTATGTGTTTGTGTGTGTGTTTGCAGCTACCTGCATCTTTCTTGTTGTTTTTCTTTTTGTTCAATGATGTTGAGACTGATTCAACTCATACAAGCTGCCATCATATTAACCTTAGATCAATGCTGTGTATGACTACACACTTTAGTTGTTTCATCTAGTGGCAAACTCTTAAAAAACCACTGTGTGCATTCAGTGTGTTTATATGCTGCTGTGCTCTTTCTTAAATGCCATGTGATGAGATATTTTACTCCTGCATTTGTGAAAAATACATTCTGTTCCTGTTTTGTGCCATAAACCATTAGGTAGTCTCCTCTGTCTTAAAATAATCCACCATGCATCGCTGAAAATATTAACTACACAATGTAATATGCACAACCTTCTCTCCTAGAAATCACGTTTGTATACAACTAATTTGTAACAGCAAATGTGTTTTGAAGGAAATGTAATGTCGACTGGATTGCGTTTTCTATTAACATAATGAGGAAATGTTAATTAACGTGGAAAGTTGCAAAAATCTTGATTTTGAATGTATCAGTAAAAGTTTCACAGGCAAAATATTTGATCTTGCAATACAATATTCCATAGTAGTGACTACAGTTTATATGGTTATGTTTAGCCCCTGGCAGCACTTTAGTAAAGGTTAAGAAAAGACAGAGAAATAATGAAAAAACCTGCAGTGACTTGAAGAATGAAACACAGTGTGTTTATTAACGTATAACAGAAACCACAATCTTCCCCTAACCTTGCCTAAACCTAACCACAGATGCTTCTAGCTAGATGTAGCACTTCAGTCATTTAAAAACAATATACCTCTGAACATAATCCAGGCAGCAAATTATGTTTGGCATCACAATGTAATTTGGAAAACAATTTGATATATAAACGGAATTTCTAGGAGACAGCGTTGAATATGCAGCAATGGTAGAGGATGAGGAGGATGCTAGAAGCTGATAATTATCTCTGGTGATTCTCCAATGTTTACAGTACAATATGCACATTTATGTAATGCTACTGCCTTGCTGATGTCAAATGATGCACATAGAAAGTATCCATATGTCCACATATGAAGCAGGAAGAGCTGTTGGTGCCTGAAAACAGGGCATTGAAACTCGTGGGGTAGCAAAACATGGAAAATGCATGTCACAAAACACTTTAGCACAATTCTACGTTCCATTTTGTGAGCTGGTGTGTGTGTGTGTGTGTGTGTGTGTGTGAGAGTGAGTGAGTGAGTGTACAAAGGTCTGTTTAACAAATGATGACAGGGAACTTCCTTCTGTTTTTATGTCAGTATAGGAAGACAAGTCAAGGTTAGCAGATGAGCCTATCAGCCACACCCATTGTAATAGTATCGTGTTGTATTGAGCTTAAGCACACACACACACACACACACACACACGTTTATATTTTTTGAATAGTCTTTTTTGGTTTACACCAGCAGTTTCCTCTTACAGAACAAACATTTATCCATGCATATAGATTCACAAGTTGTGTGTCTTTGTGTTTAAAGCTTGTCTGACATTTTTAACATGGGGTTTAAAGCTATTTTTAGTCCTAAAATGTGATGTGATCTTCATCTAAGTCAAGGGTACTGACAAACATAATTTATCTAAAAATAATTACAGAAAAAAATTCTGATCTTACATGTCTTTATTGAACACAGTCATTCAACATTGAAAATGGCAGTGGAAAAGGTAAGTGAACCCTTAGAAGTAATAACTGGTTGACTCCTCCTGGGCTGCAAAAACCTCCACCAGGCGCTTCCTGTAGCTGTGGATCATCGTTTTAGCCCATTCTTCCTGGCAGAACTGCTTTAGCTAGGTCATATTCTGCCCTGTTCTGTACTTACTATGTCTGTCCGTCCTGGGAGAGGGATCCCTCCTCTGTTGCTCTTCCTGAGGTTTCTAACAATTTCTTTCCCCTGTTAAAAGGGGTTTCTTTTGGGTAGTTTTTCCTTAATCGAATCGAGGGTCTAAGGACAGAGGGTGTCGTATGTTACAGATTGAGAAGCCCTTTGAGGCAAATGTGATTTGTGATACTGGGCTATATAAATGAAATTGAATTGAATTGAATATTCTCTGGACGTTTCCTTTGTATGGCCCTCTTCGAGTCAGTCCACAGCATTTCTGTTGGGTTGAGGTCTGGGCTCTCTCTCCAGAAGGAGTGGCCAAGAGTTTGTTTTTCTGAAGCCATTCTGTTGTGGACTTGCTCCGGTGTTTTGGGTCATTGTCCTGTTGCATCACCCACCTTCTACACAGCTTCAGCTGACGTACAGACACCCTCACATTACCCTGAAGAATTGTCTGATATACTTGGGAATTCATCTTCCCCTCAATGGTTGCGAGATGGCCAGGCCCTGACGCAGCAAAGCAGGTCCAAACCATGATGTCTCCTCCACCATACTTTACAGTTGGGAGGATGTTTTCATGATGACATGCCGTGCCCTTTCTACGCCAGATGTAGTGCTGTGTGTTTTTTGCAAAACGTTCAATCTTAGTTTCATAAGGCACAAAACATTTTGCCAACACCGCTGTGGAGTGTCAATGTGCTCTTTTGCAAACTTCAGGCTTGCAGCAATGTTCTTTTTAGGAAGCAGCGGCTTCCTTCGTCGTGTCCTGCCGGGGATACCCTGCTTGTTCAGTGTTTTACGTGTTGTAGACTCATGAATAGAGATGTTAACAAGTTCCAATGATGCCTTCAAATCTTTGGCTGTCATTCGGGGTTGTTTCTTTACCTCATTGATGACTCTTCGTTGTGCTCTTTGTGTCCTTTTGACTGGGCACCCACTTGTTGGTAGAGTAGCAACAGTCCCAAAGCATCTCCATTTGTAGACTGGTAAATTTCTAAAGTCTTTGAAATTACTTTGTAACCCTCTCCAGCTTTATGTAAAGCAACAATTCTTGATAATAGCTCCTCTGTGCTAGAGATGCTATGGATTGACTTGAAGAGGGCCGTACACATGAGATGTCCAAAGAATATGACAGAGCTCAAGCAGTTCTGCCAGGAAGAATGGACTAAAATTCCTCCTCAATGATGTCCAGGTCTGATCCACAGCTACAGGAAGCACCTAGTTGAGGTTATTGCTGCCAGGGGGGGTCAACCACTTATTAATTCTAAGGCTTCACTTACTTTTTCCACTGCCATTTTGAATGATGAATGACTGTGTTCAATAAAGACAAGAAAGATCAGAATTTTTTTGTGTAATTATTTTTAGACACATTATGTTTGTGAATACCCGTGAGTTAGATAAAGATCACGTCACATTTTATGACAAATTTATTCAGCAAACCATGAAATTTCAAAAGGTTCACATACTTTTTCTTGCCCCTGTATCTGTGAAAGGCCAATAAGGGTCGACTGATGAATCGGTCGGCCTCTAATGAATACCACTCTATCAAGCCCTAAAACCAAGATATTTGGGAGACAAAATGCTGCCTATCGGTTGGTATATCTGTTTTATTGGACAGTTTGTTGGCAGTGACTGGGGAGATGGGAGGTATTAATCCAATTCCTCTGAAAGAGATAACAGAAGGATCCAATTGTACTCGTAGCTTTGTTCTCAATTCACATTTTAACTCTGACTCTCCTGAAGGCTCACATCACAACGAGAGATATACAAGAGGGTGTGATTGTGCGTTTTATATGCTTTGTAGTAGTTCCTTGCAAAAACTCTGGCTGTTACCTGCAATAACATGCTGACCTGTAGGAGTAGTTGCTGTTGCTTTTTTAAGGGCCATTTTTAATTTGAATCCTACCTTTCTAGTCTTCTGACAAAGCGCTCTGCATTGCGTCACATTCACCCAATTCACACATTCATACACTGAAGGCAGAGGCTACAATGTAAGGTGCCAACTGCTCATCAGAAATAATCTAATGATTCACAAACACTTACACACTCTGATAGCAATTTGGGTTTAAGTATCTTCCCCAAGGACATTTCGACGTGCGGGAAGCTTGGGAATGGAACCGCCGACCTTCCGATTAGTGGGACACCCGCTCTACCGCCGCCACAGTCGCCCCAAAGCTGCATTAAGTGTTTTTGACCACTAGGGGGAGAAAGGACTCCAAGATATACTCACAGGAATACAGCACCGATATCCATCTTATTCCTAGCCCCATGATACCTTTTGTGAAATAATATTCCTTTTAACCGGTGTCTGTGAGAGTTAGCGGTATGCTATAGGTGTCTTCCCTTTTCTTAGAGATTTTTTGAAAATAAATAATGTGGGAACATTCTCTCACTCCTTGAAGGAAACGTTTGACATGAAACTAGTTTTCTCTAAGTGACTAACTTTACGCAGGCTAATGTAATTCTGCCACTGCAGTAATGGTGGTGTCAGGAAAATGGCGGATTTGTCATTAAGCAGACATGAAGAAACTCACTAGCCTTGCAAAATTAAGGCTATAAAAACAACTCATAATGCACTCTCTTAAAGTAACAGGCTTGCTCTGTGAGGCAGGGATGGGTCCTCACTCCATTCAAAATAAGTATCTGCTATTGTCAATAGGAAGCAGCTGTTGTGGTGCAGGGCGAAGTTGAGGCATCTCGGCCGATCGCCCGGTGTGGTTAGCTTCGGCTAACCACTCGGTTCCCTCTTAATGTTAGCAGATGGCTTGTCGCTAGCTTGTTGAGGTGGTGATCTTACACAGGATGTCGCATCACTGCCTTAAGAGGTCAGAGAGGTTCTGTAAGGCGCAAGGCAGGCTCTTTCGTTGGGCCTTTTCGAGCTGTCTCGAGGCCAGCAGCTTCTGCTCAGCTGGTCGCTGAGAGGCCGGCGGTGAGGCGGCAGGTCCGCGTGGGCACAGAGGCGAGAGAGCCGAGCTTGCCCCGCCACACGCTGAGACTGAGGAGGGCAAGAGACTGAGGGCGCAGCGGCCGTAAACCCGGCTATATCGATATGAAGACTTCCGGGATCGCACATCCGGCAGAAGTGAATGTTGTGTTTACAGTCTTAGGAATTGTGGGAGAAAAGGAAAGGCAATTTTAACAAAGCTCATTTAAAATTATCCACAGCGAATGAACTCGTCTGCTGAGTCCCAACACCGGTGTATCACAAAGTGAATTTACTTGTGGCACAATTTACTCACTGAATCTGTAGCTTAAGAATGGGCAGTCCTCTCTGCTGCAAACACGTGATTTTTCCATACAATTCTTTCTTTCTGAGTGCTTCAGTTTGAGCTTTGGCATCAGTTTCATCAGAGCACACGTGAACATCACCGCTGTCATCTGTGTTCACATTGTAAATAACAGGCTAATGTGCTGTAATGGGTGTTCACAGTGTAATGAGTGTTTTGCTCTATCAGGTGCTTTTCTCAGATCGTTTCCGTTTCCAACAAAAATCCCGAAAACAAAAAAGTGGCCCTGGGGCCTTTTCCTTTGCTCCCTTGTATTGCTCTGAGAGAAACACACAGAGGAAAAGAAAAGTCGATCAGTAAAAGAAAGCAATCCAGAAAAAGAGTGAATCAAAAACCAAGTCCAGCCCATCATCTAATGCAGTCAACACTATATCATCATGTACTGAATAAAGATCAGTATTGTTCTCTATTTTCTCCTACCCCATGCATTAATCCCTATTCATATCTCTCTCCACATCTCCTCCACCTTGGGAAAGCATTCTTATCTGTCGATCCATTTTCCACACCGCTTTGCTTTATCAGTTATGCATTCCTCTCCATCTCTTTCCTTCATTCTTTCTGCTGCATCCCCATGTCAACTGAACAGTTTTTTCATAGGCACGACTGTCCAACAGCCACCATTATAAATATGCAGTGCCCAAACACCTCAAACAGCACCATCATTATCTAGAATAACTTTATTCAGTCCTTCCTCTCTGTTCTTTTAATCATTCTTTCTTTTCTGACCTCCTCTCTCTCGCTCTAGCTATCATGCTCAGGCTTGTCTGGACTCTTCCATCCCAATCCCTCTCTCTTTCTGATTCAAGGTTTAATGACAGTAATTTAGGGAATAAATTCCTCCCCAAGCAGATGTCTAAGCCATCGTCCCACCTCACTCTCCCCAGTTTATATCCTCTCTGTCATACAAAGAAGGTTTTTTTGTACGTTTGTATAAGTAGGGGTGGTACTGCAGGAAGAGTAAGGGGTTAGGGCAGAAAGACCCATAGGGTGCTTTTCATTCAGCTCAATCAAAGATAATCATTAATAATTATAACTTTAATGAATAAAGGGCACCACCCTTGAACAAGGGAAGATGTTAGCTAATTCATTTATTCAGCCTCATATAATACACTAAACTATGAATTTGTAACTCAGATGAATAATTATGTTAGTAACTATAACCAAAATTACCAGATTAACAGATAGTACGTTAAAGAATGTGGCGTTCAACATAGAAGAGGTTGGCAAATTATTTATGCTTGTCCAACATTTAATGAAACCAGCACAATTATACACCAGCATTTCTTAAAAGGTAAACAAAGCAAAAACACACCATATGAAGTCTAACTCTAAATGCAGTAAGGTAAAGAACAAAAGGGTGTGTTTGTGTGGGTGATCCAAAAAGGCTGCTTGGATCCAAAATTACATCAAACTAAAGAAATCAAATTGATTGAGCAGCAGCCGCATGGTTAGACAAAGAAAGAAAATTCAAAATGGCAGCAAAAATGTGGCTGTGCCAAATTGAAGTGTACACGTGAACTGTATGGGATAAATGGTACCAGGTGAGAAAAAAAGGATAGTTTGTTACATGTAAGACGGTGTCTGTGCGAAACATCCCTAACATCAACTTAGCATGAGGCTACCAAAATAACCTAACAGTGAAAACCAAATAAATACATACACATTCACAAAAATAACACAATCCTGTGCTTTTTTTCAATTGTTTACACGCAATTTTGAAAACAGAGTTCTTTTTGTCAAAATATAATCACAATTATCCAAACACCACAATCAATTAGCAAAATTCCTAGATTGTTTGCAAAATGACACACTTCAGTCAAAACATATACACATATTTGTGAAAATCCTACTTCATTTAACCAACACAGTCATCAATGATCATACACTATTGCAGCCAGTTTCACACTGCTGTGATAAATAAAAAACACATTTTTAAAAAAAAAAAAAAAAAAAGAAAGAATTTTTGGCCAGACATTCTTACTGTATGTAAAAGATAATTTCGGTGACAAAAAAATTGTGAGAAACTCACAACATTATTCATGATTTGTTTTGAGATATAAGGAGAATGTAGACAAATACTGTAGGCCTACTATAACCTTACCAAGCACTCCACAACACTTGATGCTGCAGACTGAATATTTCAAGTATTTATTTCAATACTTACAGTATTTCTTACCATAATCAGTTACAGTAATCAACCAACAATGATATCAATTACTGTAAACAAATAAAATCTATAGACAAATAAAAATTACTGCGTAAATTACAGTACATACACTTTGACTCCGAAGAAAAGTAAAGTAAAAGTAAACAGAAATGAAAGAAAACTACTGTAAAAGCAACAAGAATACTGTAACTATCCGTCTCTCCATCTGGTTGGATCAGGCCATAAGATTTCATCCACATCACAGGCTATGTCTTCATTGGCAAGGCACCGTTGGAAGAATCGCCTTGTATGACGGAAGCTGCTTCAATAAGATCACATGCCTGTTCCATGGCCTGAATGAGGGGCAAACGGTCATAAGGCCGCAGGTCATATACCTTCCACCGCCACGCTGAAAAAAATTCTTCTATAGGATTCAGGAAGGGGGAGTATGGGGAAAGGTATAAAACTTCAAAATCAGGGTGATCTTGGAACCAGTTCTGGACCAGAGCAGCCCGATGAAATGAGACATTGTCCCAAACGACAATGTACCGCATCTGGTCCACTTGGTGTAATGCAGTGACAATCTCATGCAATCGGTCAAGAAATGCAAGTATCAGATTTGCATTATAGGGTCCCAGATTTGCATGGTGGTGGAGGACCCCATTTTGTGTGATAGCAGCGCAAAGGGTGATGTTACCCCCTCGCTGCCCTGGCACATTGGTGATTGCCCTGTGCCCAATTACATTTCTCCCTCTTCTTCTTGTTTTTGCAAGGTTAAATCCAGCCTCATCCACATATATAAATTCATGTTGAATTTCAGCAGCATCCATTTGCAAGACTCTCTGAAACACATTAAAGAAAATAGGATGCTATTCAATATCCATAGCACAGTATTTTTTTTGTGACAGAACATTATGAGCAGTGCATGATACCACACCATAGTCAGATGAACAATGCATACCTCCACATACTTATTGCGCAGATGTTTCACTTTCTCTGAATTTCTGTCAAATGGTACCCGATACAGTTGCTTCATGTATATTTGATTTTTCTTTAGGATTCGACCTAATGTTGACAGAGAGACTCGTTGGATGTTATTGAAAATATTGTCATCATTGATGATATTGGCTTGGATTTCTCGTAGCCTGATACAATTATTGGCCAAAACCATGTTCACAATGGCGGCCTCTTGTGCACGACTAAACATAGGGCCCCTTCCACCTTGGTGTCCTCGACCCTCAATCCTATGTAAAAAAAAAACAACATAAAAATAAATAAATATATATATATATATATGCATATATATATATGCAGCCTACTGTCAAATGTCACAGTAAACAATATTGATTATACAAGCTTCAGTTTCAATGTATACTGTGTGGTTAGCTTATCTGTTTTCTTGATGAAATGTCCGAATTACTGACGCAACAGTATTTCTGCTGAGATTTGGTTGAACTCTTTGTCCAATTTGGTCCTCATCTTCTTTGTTCAGGTTCTATCACCTCTTCAAGTCCTTCTCTACCTCTTCCTCTACCTAGGTGTCTTCCTCTACCTCCTGCTCCTCTTCCTCTACCTTCTTCTCCTCTACCTATGCCTCTTCCTCTAACTCCTTCTCCTCTTCCTCTACCTCTACCGCCTTCATCTCCTCTTTGAGCTCCCCCTCTCATTCTCACTCTTCTTCTTCTTCTAACTCCTTCCATTTTTGTTGAAGACAGGTGAACTGACCTGCTGCCTTTTATAGCACACCTGAGTGCTGCGTTTTCAAATTAGCACATGTGTGCTTCCACACCTGGTAGATGTGTTTATCCGATTCGTTCATTAGTGTGGTAATTGGCAATCCGGTGCTTTGTAATTACAAGGAAGTAACCTCACAATCCTTATCTGTGTCTAAGGTGTGAAAATGTGTGTAATGTTTTGCAAAAAGGGTGAAGCAGACATTGTGTGTAATGTTGTGCAAATCTGTGGAGGTGTTTTGCTCATTGGAGTAAAATTTTGCTAATTGTGTGGAAATTTTAATTTTACTGTGTAAACAATCGTAAAAAACTGTAAGCTATGTAATCCCCAGTTACTTTACCTATGGAGGGAAAGAAGGTTGCTTTGAAGTCCTACTTGTTAACTGGCCATATCGATGGGAAGAATTATGGTTTCGTTTGGAGAAAAATCCTTGCTGTGCAGTCCGTTAGTGCCGAAGGAGGAACTGGTCACTCCTTCTGTTGTTCTCCTTAAAGTTAGTTCTTAAAGTCAGCTGGCAGACTTTGTGTAGTAGCTGTTGACGCTAACTAAGTATTGTTGCAGAAATGTTACGCAGGCCATCATGTCGCTGCTATAACAAAGACTTTGGTTCTGCTGTGTGTCTGCTCCCAGCAGGCCACAGTGGTGGACATCAGCAGTGCTGTAGATGAGGCCAGGAGGAAAAGAGAAAGAACAATGGCCGTGCTGGGGTTTTGTTCACCTGGTGACATCAGGAATCATAGGTCAGACTGACCAATGGTAGCTGAAGTTGGTGTGAAGTCCTCGAGGATTGTGGGAGACTAAGTTAAATGGCTCTCCTTTGGTTATAGAACAAAAGAGCGTGCCGTCTCATAATAAAAGGTTCAGTTAAAATCACACAAATTAATGAATTCATCTGTGGAATCCCAACAGCGTTAAGTGAACTACAGTCAGCGTCTTGTTGCTCATGCTCGCACTCCTCAGGTGGGAGTGTTCATCATCCAGGGCATCGGCCAAAAATGACATACACAAGACTGAATGCTGGGAAAGAAATTACAATCATATTACAATCATATTTAGAATAATGTTACTATCTGTAATGTTCCTAGGGCTGGGTGTTATGGCTTATAAATCATATCTTGATATTTTTAGGCTAGGCCGCAATATACGATATACACATTTTCTCTAAAATAACGTACCGTAAATTCTAAAATAGTGCAAACATAGGATGATTTTGTGGAATATGATGTATTGCTGTAGATGAAACTATCCAACAGTAGGCCTTTATAAAGTGGTTAAAATTAGCTCAAGCTTAAACATCTAAGGCAGTAAAATGCAACTTAGACATTAATACACAGGAATATGAATCCCAAAATATCATATACTGTATAATAATCAATCACTGACAGGGACCATTTTACTGCAGAATGAGTACTTAAAGTATAATAGTTACTGAAAGGCTGTGTTGTGTTTGCTGCCTCAGAAAATAAATAAAAAGTCTCTGTTCATGTAACGTCTTCTTTTACTCTTCACAGCAGAGTTGGTCCAGATTGTGAAAAGCTGGCTAGTCAAAAAACTACAATCAATCCAAATAGGGCAAGGTTTAAAGCCCGGAGGTCTCCCAAATACATTTCGGAGTTGCGGAGCTGCAAGCCGCGGGTTCTCTCTTCCAGCTATGTATCTGTTTCCTCCACCTCTCAACCTTCTAAGAGGAGAGATAAGCAGACAGTAAAACCATAGTTGTTTGTGTAGTCTAGTAGTTACTGTCCTGTGAGTGTAGATAATATTTAAATAAACATTTATAAAATGTTGGTTATTGTGTGTATGTGTGTAAATATTCCGGTCACTGTCCCGAGACAAGAACTTTGTAACAACTTCAGATCGAGGCTAAACTGATTATTAATGAAATTGATTATTAAGTAATACATTGATTTCTCCTTCTTATAAAAGGAGTGGTGCACTGTTAAAATTAATTTACTGAGCTGAATCCTGTTATTTAATATGAACACTGATTTTATTCTGATAGGGGGAGGTGAGTGTAAACCTGCTCCTTCCTCTTACCAAACGTAAGATCATTTGAGATGATCAGTTTAATGAAATTAAACTTTTAATCTGTTCCAGAGCTGTGAGGTGTAGAAGACGCCGTAGTAATGTTACATAAACAGGGACTTTTTTATTTCTTTTCTGTGCTAGCAAACACAACACGCAACCTTTCAGTCACTATTATACTGCAACCTGAGCTTATCTACGCACTTTATGGCTGACAAAAGTAACGTAACTACCCCTCAGTGGTGACCGGTGTTGGGCATTAACGCGTTACTGTAACGCAGTTACTTTTGACAGTAACTAATACTGTAATGCATTACTTTTTAAATAAATGAACTCCGTTACCATTACCATATGGTGCGTTTTCCGTTACTTTTTTAAATTAATTAATTTTGGCTGAAGTGTAGCTAACCTGTTTAGAGCAAAAACCAACAGAAAAATCAAAGGAAATGTAGTGTTAAAAGAAATAAAGAAGTCTTGCTCTCAGCTGATTGTAGGATTGGTGGATGCCAACCACTGTAAACATGAAGACGCGCTGTGGGCGTGTTTCCGTTTATTCAAGTATGAGCGGGCAAGTCAAGGCGAGAGCAAGACGAGTTTCTGAAAGTGGAAATATGCTCAGTATTTCACCTTAGTTGAGCATAAAGAAAAAAACATGTTAGTTAAATGTAAGCTCTGTCTCTCTGGTTCGAAGGTCCTATCTACTGCGATAAATAGCAACTCCAATCGGTCGAAGCACCTCCAGAAACGACATGCCTCAACGAAGCTAGAAGCTAACCTGGTGTCGGTGGACACACTCGAAGTGAGTCAAGCCCACAATAAAAGTCTGTCCACAATAAAAGCTTCCTAGGTATGTTGTACATTGCTGATAGTTTTCGTACTTAAGCTGTGGAAGGAACATTTTTAAGAGCTCAACACAACACCTTTTATAATGCAGAAGCCACTTTAGTTTTTGATTCTGAATATATTATTCAGCTTGTTTTGTTATTTATTTCAGAAATCCTTGTGATATATTCAGTTCGTGCTGGTCTGACTTTAATAAAAGTGTTTAAAAATTACTTTAAGTCAGTGTTGTGTTTGTATAGAGCATAACGCTTAATGAATCAACTTGTTATAGAACTAACTAAACAACGTACCAACCTTAAAGAAGACATATCGAAACTAATCCAGGAATCAATCAAACCCCTGCAAGCTTTGGTGGATGGATTAAGGGATATAGTCAACTGTTTTCAAGGCCATCTTACCTCAACACAAGTTCTAGCAGGCGAAAACTTCTAACTGCTTTTTACAGCTGTCACTATCAAATCCCTACAGGCCCACATCTTTATCGAACCGTCTTGAATATCTGGAAAATAGGTCCCGCAGAGCTTACCTGCCAGGGATGTAAAGATACTAGCCAAGCTTCTTGCTACTAGCTTAGATACTGTTATGACAGACATCATTTCCATGGATCAAACAGGCTTTATTCGGGGTGATCATTCTTTTACTAATATATGCAGACTCCTTGGGGTCTCCTGAGGTGTTGGTCTCCTTGGATGTGGAGAAGGCGTTCGACCGAGTTGAGTGGCCTTATTTGTTCACAGTACTGGAAAAATTCGGATTTGGTCCAACACTTATATCATGGATTCACTTGTCATATGCCTCACCCAAAGCATCAGTAATAACTAATAAATTGTGGAGCAAATTTTAATGGAATTTACAGAAACAAACTATTACTATATATTTCGGAACCCCGTGCCATGTGCCCTTGACATTGTGAATATGCTACACTGATTTGGCAGTTTTTCAGGATATATAATTTCACTATTCAGATCTACCCTAAAGTAAATTAATATGTGATCATTGCCACACAGAAAAGGCAGACCTGACTCATATGTTGTGATCTTGTATCAGGCTGAACAACGTCTGGGCTTCTGTATTGCAGACTTTATCTGAAGCGTTTGACAGCGTTCAACCCAGTCCTGAAATGGCAATTTTTGGAATTCTAGGGGAGGTTGTATTAATGACAAATAAAATAAAGGATGAGTTTTCCTTCGCAACTGTTAGTGCTTGGAGTTGGATTTTGTTGGGGTGGAAATTGGAACATCCACCAAAAGCTTTGGTTTGATGAGTGACCTGATGCTATTCCTTAAGTTAGAAAAGATAAAGTACTCCATTAGAGGGTCAACCCAAAATGTCCATACAATATGGGACCCTTTAATATTTTATTTCTAAAGGCTTCCCCCAAATACAGCAGGAACTGTAATTTTACCCTTTACTGTTGGCCCTCCGCAGGGTATGCTAATTGAGCTCTCAACACAGTAGGGTGTAGTGATACGGTACAGGTATATTAGCCTATATACCTGGATAACCACAGATTCTATTCATTTAAATGTATGTATGTACAGTATATATATTGTTTTCTATGTGTATATATATATGTATGTTTTATTTAATTTTTTGTGTCTATGTGTGTGTTTATTTTATTTTACCATTCAATCTGGTATTATCATTCCCTGTATAGATATTTACTTTTATATTATTTTGTGTAGGCAGTATGGGAGGGGGAGGGTATTTGTTGTCAAACATAAAAAAGAAAAAGGTTTTGCTAGTGATAACTTTAGTGACCAAGCAAGTCAAGAGGTCAAAGGTCATGAACCAGGAGTCAATGGACGGCCGATGAAAGATCAAGAATTTAAAAAAATATTCTGCAATATGCTGCATCAGTTATAGCAGAACTGATGAAAATTCCCGAATGAGCGATGAAACCACCAAACAGAAGGCCTATGTTCCTTTGACTTAGTACTTATAGATGTTTTTTTCCCCCAAATCCACTCTATGAATCCATGACAGGAACTTACGGAAAGTTTTCATCTTAAAGGTCAGGACAGTTTGGTGGTACAGCACATACAAATAAACAGCCAATCGGATCTTTTCATAAGGGAACCTCCTTGCTGCTGCTGTTTGTTGCTGTTTCAGCCCGTTAGGTTGTCCTTCCCATCAGCTCAGATTAGAACCCCGTTTCCTGTCCAGTTGTTTGGGTCAAGGCCCTGAAATGTGTTTCCTGCGCCAGATAAGATTAGCTCACCCGTGTCTAGCTGTTTAGGCTTGTTATATGAACTCACAAACACACACACACACACACACACACACACACACACACACACACACACACACCAGGGTAGATTGTGATGAAGACACTGACAAATGTGAAATGGGTGGGCCGACAGGCAAACATGAAAAGATTTCAGATGACTAGTTCTAACCCAAAACAACAAAATTACCTCGCTTTGTTAAAGTGTCCTCAAAAGATCTCACACACACAACTCCTTAATGGTAACTTTCGTTTTAAATACAGGGACAAACAGAAAGAAAAAGGACAAGAAAGTCGGGAGGGATGACAGAATGAGGCTTGTGGTTAAAACGTGTGAGACATCAGGGGAACGTGACATGAGAACCAGTGAGAGGTACAGGTAGGAGTCAGGAGGGAATGAGTGCACAGCAAATCAAAGCACCATAAATCAACAGATGGTGGATTAGAGGTTTTTGAAGGGTAGAACTTCTTCAAAACACCCCGGTGGTGATGATTCACATCAACCCAGTCGCCAGAGTAAAATGTTGCCATTTTCCGTTTTTTTGCACCACAGATTCGTTGAATCTCTACGTTTTTATCTCTACGTATGAAAGTTTGCACTTAAAAGTCATCTTAACTATGTCACAAATGTTTACGATGATACGTTTTATACAAACGTCGATATGATATATATTTTATGTATTAAAACGTTGAGATTCCACGTTTCCGCGGCGTGCAGATACATAAAATGGCAACATTGTATTCTGGCTATGTGTGTGCAATAAGTGTCACACTGTGATGGCTGTCGTTTGGTGGCAGAGCGATCGTCCACCAATCGGAAGGTTGGCGGTTTAATCCCGGCTTCCTCCAGCCATGTGTCGAAGTATTCTTGAGAAAGATACTGAACCCCAAAATGCTCCCGAAGCTGTGCCTTCGGTGTGTAAGTCGCTTTGGATAAAAGCGTCTACTAAATGTAACAACACACACAATTTCTCTGTTGCGAAACATTGTGTGCCCCAATTTCTCTACAAAGCAAATTGAAGCACAGAGATGTTATACTGACAAGGGGTGTAACACAAAGCTGCTATGCATGTGTAGCTGTATGTGTTAGTTTCCAAAAGAACATAATTGCTGCAGCATGTGTATGATGTCTGTGTGTTCACATTTGACTGGGTTATGACTTAGAGAAGAAGTGATGCGGCAAATTGTGTCAGTTGGGTGACAGGGAAACTGGGAAAGCTGCACAAACTCTGATGCCATTTACATGTGTTCAGAGGCGCATTATCTCCCCATATCCAAAGAATGTGTTCATATCTGGTTACATACGCTATCAGTGACATATGGGTATGTCGATTGTTGCACAAGGAAAACACTGGCTTTCTAGGCAGATGTTGAAAGTTGACCTTTTGCTGTCTGGTAACCATTTGAACTGTCAAGTCCTTTGCCTTCGTCTGTACATAAATCACGGCAGTTCACAATTAATTCAAGACACTCGTCATGTGGATGGAGTTGGAGCAATTTGCCATCACATTGTGCTTTATTGGAAGTTGTTCCCTCAATGTAGAATCCCTCATCTAATCACAATATCACAGCATCTGTGACAAAGACAGTCGATGTCAAACCTGTCGCCTATTGTATCATTCATGCTTCATGTCACAGTGACACAGTATGACAGTACGAAATCTGCATAGAATTGATTAAACACTCCACTGACAGCAGAATATGAATGTCTGCTCATTACATCGTGTTCTCCTCTGTAACTGTTTCGTATGCTTAACATCTGCACGTGTTCCTTAGGTAAATGTGTCGCACTGTTGTGCTTTCCTTTTAATCAAAGGTGAAATATTCCTATTCCCTGCTCTGGGGGAAAAGGTCTAGAAGAGGAGAGGAGAGGAGGGAGGAGACTGGCAGAGAAGTGGAGGGCAGTCAGCAGTGAATCCAGAGGAAATCCTTCTCCCTCGCCTGTCTTCCTCTCTTGTTCTTGTCAGTGCTGTTCAGCAAAACTGTTGAGGGATCCCTCGTTTTTGCACATATTTTGCTGTGCTGCCGTGTGCTTGGTTGGAGGCTGGTTAGTACACGTCCCAGCGGTAGCTCCAACTGTTCTGTGGGAAATGTTTGAGACTGAAGGGTCAGAAAAACACAGGCCTTATCATGGATGCGTCTCACCCCCTCATTGCAGCCATGCGTGAAGGAAGAGGGTATTTCTGTTTGGGGGCATGTATAGACCGGCCACTGTGTGTGTATGAGTGTGTGTGTGGACATGTATTACTCATGCTGTGGGGACATAAATATGTTTACACAGTCACTGTGGGGACTTGCCTTCCTGTTGGGGGGAAAAAAACAAGTCTCAGTAACGCAACTCATTCAATTTTAGGGTGAATATTTGGTGTAAGGTTATGGTAAGGTTAGGTTTAGGTTAAGGTTAGGGGTTAGGCAATTAGTGGTTGTGGTTAGGGTAAGTCTCCAGAAATTAATACAAGTCAATGTAATGTCCTCTGAAGTGATGTAAACACGACTGTGTGTGTGTGTGTGTGTGTGAGTGTGTGCGTTAGGTAAAGTAGTAGCAGGCGTCTGCAGCTGGTCTCGGCTCGGATTTGTTTCCAATCTGTTTAGTTGTCCTAACATGGCTGCCCTTTGGCTTGTCCAATAAAAAGCAAGATCTGTGGAAACAATCTTGTGGGCTCCACACACCGGCTGAGTGCTTATCTACGAGTGGGATGAGGCCAGTTCAGGGTTATCAGGGCTGACTGAATTAGGGTTTAATAAAATATACATTTTAAACATCACAGTTTTGTGGGTATTGCAAATTTGCATAGAATGTCTGTTGCACATTTTCCCTTTTATATTACATCCCTATACCCTATTGTGCAGTGTCAATAAAAAAATGCTTAATGCAACTTGAACATCAGGGTCTGTGTTTATTCAACTGCTAAAAGTACATTTTTGGACATACCTTTCATTATAAAAGGAATAGTTCTCCACTCTAAGACCTACTCAGCAACTGTAAGAGAGCTATAGAACTCTCTTGGTTCCCATCAGCAGTTTGAGTAATTCACAACAGGCTGATTTCTCATACTCTGTCGTCTTCAAAGCACTTTTGATGGGATGGTTTTTGCATTCCTCGGGGATGTGAATATGCATTATTATTTTATACATGCAATCTCTGTCAGTGCATCCTCTGTGTCTGCACTTGCCATCGCGGTACCCCTTGTTTCCTCTGGTGTACGTTCTCTACCAGCAGCAACAGCAAAAACAGCTTCCTCCCTGCACCAACTTGGTTTATTTTGGTTTCCATTTTGACCAGTCTCCTCTCATTGGTATAATCCCTGAAGTGTTCAGCATTAGATAAATACATAAATAAGACATTGTGATCTAAATAATCATATGAGTTGATACAAACAAAATGTTCAACGTAACCATGAAATTGTTTAATAATCTGCTATATGATCCTGCTTCTTTTCAGAATAACAGAATTAGAGTTTTTTAAAACTTTATTCCAGCGGGGATTTTTTTGGGTCTAAATGTCCTTTTCCCAAAGTCTGTTATGTGATTGGCTGTCACACTGGCTTCACAATCAGACTTTGGAAAAGGGACATTTGGTCAAGGCAGGACGGCTTCTTAATCTAAAGAATGAACAAAGTTATCAATAGGGCACATTTGGGCTAAATCCTTGGTGCTGATTGGCTGGTCCTCTCTGAGCACTGACCTGAGTAACCATATCAAGTCATTCTGTAGTTTACAGTGGTCAGCTGTCATGAATAAACACTCGAGAGCTGCTCTTAAAGGTTCCTCCTACACTTTGCTTTAAGTAGAAGTGAGTTGTTTAATTCACAGAGACGTTCTCTCTTTTAAGTTGGTTGTGTATAGTATTCCTGAGTGTGATTCTCAGAACTTTGATAACTACAGGTCCAGAACAAACTCAGTGTGAACTATTTGGAAAAGGGCATTACGTCAAACAGTTGTACTGCTCACACCCTGTTTGACCCAGCCCGACCCCTTCTCCAGTGAGATTCACTCGAGGGCATTCCCATGATGGTCGTCCGGCTGGTCGTCCGTCTCAGGGGGCCAAGCGTTCACTGCTAATCCCTCTAATGTAAGGCAGACAAGAGGGATAAAGAGAAAGGAAGAAGAGAGATCCAGGGAGAAAGAGGAAAGACTGACAGAGCTGTGGCAGGAAAACAGGGAGGAACAGAAAAGCAAGAAAGCGTGAAAGAAATGATGAGAAAGTTATTAAATTCCTTCGTCTTGTGCCACAGGGGTAGTAATGTTTGTCTGCAGTTGGTCATAACCATCTTCACCTCTTCATCGCTAAAAACCTGTTGATTTATCCCCTTCTCCAGTGTAATTCAGTCAGTGACACCCATCTAATGGGCTGCAAGGGGCATCAACATCCTGTCAGTCCCTGACTAAATTCGTTTTTATAACATAAAAAGTAGCTGAAATCTGTTTCACCCAGTGCCCTTTATCTGCTTGCTGTTCATGTTCAGAGCAGTTGTACAGGTTTGCAAGTGGAGATGTTCCCCTCTTAAAGCTGCACTTGTTACATGTTGGCGGCTGCAAATAGTGCCAAATGGGAACTTTTGATAGCAAATATAATGTAGTGGAACGTCTCTCTATGTGCAAGCATGAAATACAGCATATGTGAAGAATCAAGCTTCCAATAATAAATGATGAAGCCCGACTTGGCTTAAAAATGAGCTTTTCTGTAGAGGAACTTCCCACTTGCCAATTAGTAGCACCACATTTTTTCCAGAAAACTTCAAATTATTAAGAAATGATTGGGAAATGATGGTCCTGCAAAATAACCCAAATCTTGCTATCTTTTTAAGTCCACCTTTGCCAACACAATCTTTAGCAATTTTGTTGCATCACATATAAATTGGGATGGCCCTAGAATAAATCTATTCATTATTATTATTATTCCACAGAAAATTATCCCAACATTCTTCCAAATCATGTCCAATTTAATTTAAGTTAGAGAGCTAGGCGTGTGACCCATAGGTTTGTGGTTCAATCCACGGAACAGCCCGTCGGTGGCAACACAGCAAGCTCCATTTAAAGGACCATAACTCAGTGGTCATGGGTCTGACTCCCTTTTTTTTGCACAATTCATTCTTTGTACGAAACATCCCCAGCCCGGATTTAGGATTTTCAAAAGATACACTACATGGCTCTCTACCATTGTGGGTTCACATCCAGTCGTAGATTCTAAACGGAACGTTTTCTGTTATTGAAATGACTAATTCAAAGGATTGTGCAGCATTGGCCGAGATATGTCCTGAGTGCTTTCTGTGATCCTAATTGTTAAACACTGGGAGGTTATCCAGCTGCTGAGCTGTGTGTGTGTGATGTTTTGCTGTGGGCCCAGGGCCAAACAGTTCTTTACTTAACTTCACATCAACAGGAAACTGTAAAGCTTCAAGTACCGGTCTGAGCAAAGCTTTGGAGCCTGACTCATCTTTAATAGACGCCTTTGTCTGTGGAAGTTAGTGTTTTCATTCTCTTTAATATATATGTGTGTGTGTGTCTGTCTAATGGGGGTTGGGGTACAGTTGTTTGTGAGACAGGAGACATTTACAGGACAAACCGGCTCCGCTGTGATGCCCACAGCAGAGGTAGGCCTTCAGCTGGGAAACATGGACTGCAGTTAGAAAAGGGGCAGCCCACAGATTTTACACTTTTAAGATCAGTTTACTAGTCATGAGGAGTACTACTCAGCCTATGAACACGGTTCATAGGTTCAGCCCTAGAGGATCTATGTCAAGTAGAATGACTGTTTAATGCCATAGGTTTTTTGGGCTCTTTCTCACGGAAGGCCAGATGGCAGCGTGGTAGGAGCGTTTTGATTAGAAGCATATGAAATCAAGGAAAAAAGAGGAAGAGGAAGTCATGCGTTATAACATAATCTTATGGTCCTGTGGTCCTGTGCAGGTCTTCCACCAATCGGAAGGTCAGTGGTTGGATCATGGTTTGCCCCAGCCCACATCTCAAAGTGTCCTTGAACAAGATACTGAACCCCAATTTGCTAGACTGGAAAGGGACTATACAAGAAGTCTCTTACTGTACAATACAGTCCATTTACCATTGTGCTCAAAGTTGTGTTTAATCAAATTACCAAAAACTAAGTGACATATGCAAAACCCTGAGCCAGGTAGTGTGTCCAATATATGAACACTGGTTGGTTTCTGGGTCTCAAAATATCAAAAAGTTGGGAACTTGCAACTTTTTTCACCGGGTGTCCACATCTGAAGCCAATGACCATCTTCATACACCGAAGACTGAACTTTCAAGGTTCAAGGTTCCTTTATTTGTCATTTTGCAACACAGGGTTGCACAATGAAATGTAAGTTGTAGCCCCTTCGTGCTACACACACATAGAACTGAACAGAATAAAACAAACTAAAAATTAAATTAAACAATATATACAGTGACTTACAGTATATACATATACTTACATACTGCACATACTATACTTGAGTTGTAGTGAAAGATACACTACATGGCTCTTACATAGAACACCAAAACGCATGTGTGTCTATTACAAAAATAGAAAATCTGTGGGGAGAAACTACCTAATGGCACCAATGGCAGAGACGAGGCGCACAATTCTAAAGGTTAATCGCCATGATCGAGTTGGGTGTAAAACCCTCCTTATTGATGGCGGGTACGAAGATTTTATGTTTTGAGGACAGGGACTATCGACACAGGTACATTGATTCTCTTTTATCCACCCCCCTCGGTTCTATGCCCATCGCTCTGGTTTTGACAGTAGCGTCAACGGTTTCTTCTCCCATCGCTTTAGTTCAAAGGAATTGCGTAGGTCCCTACCGCCCTGCTGAGCTCTACGGCGTAGACCACATGAATGAGAAACAAAATCTGGAATTTGACATATGGTACAAAGCCACGTGGATGTGTCGACCTGAAAGCATTGTTCGGATTTATACTTACTTTTTAACCCATGTATGATGAACTACAAAAGATGAATGGAAAGATAATGTTTGCTGACGATGAACACGTTTTTCCTTCTGCAAAAACACACAAGCAAGAAACAGAAATGAATGAGTCAACAAGGAGGATTTTGAATGAAAATGTAGAAACTGTATCTGATCTCTCCTGAGCAACTAAACCGGGTACAGGACGTGCTAGAGAGTTCTGAAAATATCAGGCAGGAGGCACGAAGTGGATGGTAAAATGAGAAATATTCTTAATCAAACAGGATTATCCCCGGATGAAAAAACGAAAAAATACAACATGCTTCTAAAAAGATATCTTAAACTCCAGAAACAAAAGGAAGGTGTAACTAGAGAATTTTCCCTTACTCTGCCGAAGGAAGCGAAAGAGGAGATGAGGAAAGAAGAAAATGTTATCTTTAACAAAGTACTCAGGGATGTAAATCCTCGTTTTCAGAAGAACAGAGACTATATAATGCGTAAAATATTCGACACAAAAGGAGCAAGTGGGTGGAACGAGGATGGTGAATTTATCTACGCAGATGACCCCGGAAAAAAAATATACTATAGTAAAAATACTATAAATCAGACACTGCAGGCATATAAGACATTTCGGCCCCCCTTTCAATTAAATAAAGCCATATTGGAGATACTTGTCATTGTATTTCCGGACTTTTGTTTTTAGTTTTTCATTTACTTCATTTGTTGCTCTAGTCAGTCGTTTTAAAAATCTGTCCATCTTCGTAGCCACTGATCTCTGACTGACTGCATCTTTGTTTCCACTGTGCTGGGTTCTGGCAGGTTTGGTTATTAGCAAATATTTATTATTAATTATTAGGGGTGTAACGGATCGCAGTTGATCCGACCCACGGTTTGGCCTGCACCTGACCCGCGGATTAATTGCGCTTTTTTTTTTAACTTAATCTAATTAATCTAAATTGTTTAGCGATCGGAGAGTGAAAGAGAGTTGTTCTGCTGACAGTTTTGTGCTCCGTTACACCACTATTAATTGTTAATAATATTATCAAAATGATTAATAAGGATTCATAACTAACCTGGGATCAGGGACCAATAACCAAAGCGTGAAAACGAAAGTGGCTATCCACTTACATTAATAAACCACACTATCTCGGTCATTTGAGGTGTGTGTGTGTGGGTCGGGTAAAAGGGGAGAGAGAGAGCGTGTGTACCGAAGCAAGGTACAAGAGCTGCTGCTGCAAGACGCAGTAACTGTCCCTTTGTCCCCCAGGAACCCGGCCGCGAACCTGCATTGGGCAGCTGCGTTACTCGACTTTGGTCTGATAAAGCAGTTATTGGCCCCCACAGTGGTGCAAACTAACACATGTAAAGGCCCACGGCGTGGAGCCGATACAAAATGCAATGTGCTAAACACAAAAACACACAGCAGTCAACGGGACAGTAAAACACAAAATTAAAGCAATGAAGCTCGGGTAAAAATAACACACAGTTATAAACCTATCTGCCAAGACACAAGCCTCGTACTTGATATTGCTTCTTGATAGCGATTTGACGAGTTCAGTCTGTTTGGGATTATCCCTCTGAATCCTTTCAGGCTCGGATATTGACGGTGGCCGGGGTGCCGCTCTGTTGGCTCTTGAATCGCACACTCTGGCGTGACTTAACGAACCTGAGGGGATTCGGTGCCGTGTCATAGTTCAGGCCCTTGTTCTCACATTCAGGCCTCCTTTTCGGGGTTTACCTTTTACATACAAGCCGCTCTTTGTTCCTCCACACGTGGTGAACAGTGGCCCAACAGCGGTAACGGGTGACGCGTGCTTCACTGGTGTAGACAGCGGTGTGTGTCTTTGCCTCGTGATATGAGGTCTCATCGTTTGAAATCCGGCTGATGATGGTGGGGTCATCCGCAAACCACATGTTCAAATTTCATACTTCTCAATGACAACTGAGAAAGCGCCATCCACTGATCAAGACCATGAGATGCACTTGAAAGCTCTGGGAAAAGCTGTTAAGTGGACCATGTATAAAGATTTAATCTCAAACTTGTATTTTGGGGGTCAAGCATGAACTTTTCCACTCACTACCTAATCGTTTCCTCACATACACCAATATTCCAAGTTCAGCAGCAAAAACATTTTCTGCTATGCTCCATTTCTTGTTTCCAGACATGTCCAGAATGTGTCTTAAGCAGTCCAGCACCAGGTCTTCTTTTTTGAACATTAAATGAAGTGCAGCTGGGCTCATTTACATCTGTAGTCTTAGAAAGTACCCAGCTGCGGTGAAAAATGTAAGACATTGTTTACTAGTGAACAACAGTTCAAAAAATTGTTTTAGTTTATCCAGCTGTTGTAAATGAAAGCTGGAAGTCCTGTGTGTGTGTGTGTGTGTGTGTGTGGTGTGTTTGTATGTGGGTATATGTTTGTGTTCATCCTAGCTAATTGAGCAAACAGTAAACTAAGGTACATTGAGAGCTGTGACAGTTTCATTCAACAAACACTCACAGCTGGTACTGGTCATGCTTCAGCTGGACGACAAAAGAAACGATGAGGAAAGAAACGGAAAATAATACAGAGAGACGGAGAAACAGCCTATGAACAGGTCATAAACGGCCTCCTGACTATGTGGAAACCCAATGCATTTGGTGTGTGTGTGTGTGTGTGCGTGTGTGCGTGTGCGTGCTTGTATGTCAGAATTGAGACATAAACTGCATGTCTACATAGTCCTCGGTATCAGTAGAGTCCTGCGCGTGTCGGCTTGTTTGCAGAGTGCATTTTCCTCTGCAGCCACATCAACTCCCTAACCCTCACCACCCTGCTGTTAATGCCTCTGCAGCTTTTCCACACTGTGTTTCTGCCAGCATAGCCTTATTCCCACGACATGGATCGCAGCGAAGCAGATGGAAACGGGTGGAAAGTGAACCAGTCTTCAGACAAACTTTCAGAATGACCTTCAGCTATAGACCGGTAACTGGTAACTAAAGTCATGCAATGTGATGTTGTGGCCGACAGTTATTCTCCACAGTAGCACTTTTAACTTTCTCATGTGAGAAAAAAAATCAGGTTTCCCATATCAGCAACTAAGGCAGATTTCAGAAAAACATAGTCAGCATTTCACACCAATGGCAGACAAGACCATTTTGTTCCACCTGTTGCTGTTGTGTTGATGACAAATTGGGTCAATTGACTTACAGTTATGCGTCCTGCCCCATTTGCCCCTGATCAGCTGTCTCCGGTGTTCACAGACATCTTTAACACCTCACTGGAGACATGCCATGTGCCAGCCTGCTTCAAATCCTCCACCATCATCCCAGTCCCCGCAGGCCTTAACGCCTACAGACCCATTGCCTTTCCTCTTTGGTAATGAAGTCTTTGGAGTGCCTTGTTGTTGTTCCACCTCAAAGCCATCACAGACCCACTCCTGGACCCCCTGCAGTTCACCTACAGAGCCAAAAGGTCTATGCAGTAAACATGGCCCTCCACTTCATCCTCCAGCACCTGGACTCCTCAGGAACCTACGCCAGGAGCCTGTTTGTGGATTTCCAATCTGCTTTTAATACCCTCATCCCGGCTCTGCTACAGGACAAGCTCTCCCAGCTGAATGTGTCTGACTCCACCTGCAGGCGGATCAGAGAGTTCCTGTCTGACAGGAGGCAGCATTTGAGGCTGGGGAAACATGTCTCTGCCTCTCGGACCGTCAGCGTTGGATTCCCTCAAGACTGTATCTTGTGATATATTGGTGAAGTCACGATTGGTTGAAACACACTAAACGTATGGATCAATAATGGATAAGTAGATTATGCTGCATAAAGACATTTACATGGATATTTTGATAGGTTTAGACAGTTTTTTTTCATGCATCTACAGTATTTGAACGGTAGTTTCTCAATGTGTAGGAAGATCTGGACATTTTCTTCTTAGTTCCGACAGCTGCTTGACAGCTTATTCTATTCAATTCAATTCAATTTTATTTATATAGCCCAGTATCACAAATCACATTTGCCTCAAAGGGCTTCACAATCTGAAGAGGCGAGTGCAAGCAGGTTGG
>WNGW01000002.1:1657239-1681175 GCA_011952105.1 Coreoperca whiteheadi | reverse complement strand
CTTCTTCTTTTCCTTTGGGCTGCTCCCTTTCAGGGGTCGCCACAGCGAATCATGCGCCTCCATCTAACCCTGTCCTCTGTATCCTCTTCACTCACACCAATTAACTTCATGTCCTCTCTCACTACATCCATAAATCTCCTCTTTGGTCTTCCTCTAGACCTCCTGCCTGGCAGCTCCAACCTCAAGATAAACGCAGTACTAAGGCTATCATTTTCAACGCCCACATGAATGTTAAAATCACCTACAATAATTGCTTTATCTTATTGCTTATGTGCAATAGATATGTATTGCAAAAGTTTTACTTGGTCACATGACCTGCAGTTTTGACTGAAGCCACTGCGCCACAATTTCCACACAGTGCGTGCACTGTTTCATTTCCATTTCCATTTGGTCATTTAGCAGATGCTTTTATCCAAAGTGACTTACATATGAGGAAGACAATGGAAGCAATTTTAACAACACAAGGTAACAAAAAGCATAAGTGCACCAGAAACTAGTCTGTTAAAGCCCAGCATAGGATACAAAGCTAAGGATAGGAAGGGTTTTTTTGTTTTGTTTAGCCGAAAAGAGATAGAAAGGAAGTGGAAGTTAGTGATTGTCAGTTAGGTGTTGACGGAAGAGATGCATTTTCAGGTGCTTTTTAAAGGTGGCTACAGAATTTATTGATCTTGTAGGAGCAGACAGATCATTCCACCAATGTGAAGAGAGGGGTTACATGCACTCTCTTTGGTTCATTGAAGACCACTCTTGCCGCTGGGTTCTGGATCATCTGCAGAGGTTTGGTTGTGCAAGCAGGGAGTCCAGCCAGCAGCGCATTGCAATAGTCCAATTTGGACAGGACAAGAGCGTGGACTAGGACTTGTGTAGTCTTCTCAGATAGGAAAGGTCTGATTTTCCTGATGTTGTAGAGGATGAATCTACAGGTGCTGGCGACATGGCTTTTGAAGTTTAGCTGATCATCAATTGCCACCCCCAGATTTCTGGCCGTGCTGGACGGAGTAACGGTCGATGAGCCTAGTTGCATGGAGAGGTCGTGGTGAATCATTGGGTTGGCCGGGATCACAAGCAGTTCCGTCGAGGTTCAGCTGCAGGTGATGGTCCTTCGTCCAAAGCGAGATGTCACTCAGGCATGACAAGATGCGTGGGGGCTTGGTTTATCCGTGCGGTAGACTTTTGAGTGTTTTCCTTTAATTAGCCCATAGCATGCTGGGATACGCTTTAGCCTCCTTGTGACAGTGAGATCAGATTAACAGAATGCCACACCTGTCTCCAGTCTTGAAATAATGTGACTGTGGTTGCTAAACTATGCCTATAAATAAGGAACCCTGTTGATGTGTTGGCTTTGGTTGCAAATGCGCACCTAGACTACAATGAACACCTCAGACACTCAAACGCACGTCTCTTGTGAATACTTGCATAGACAGAGTGTAGGTTTGAATCCCAATAGGATAATTTTGTCTGTCACGGCAGGGTGGAATCTTGACAGCTATTTGCAGAGCTACAAAGTAGACCATTAAGAGAAACGTGATGCCTGCATTAGTCATTGAACTAGCCTAAACATGTTACAATAACAGCAGAATATATCACAAGTAATTTTACAAGTAAATCTATGAATTCCTACAGGGACATACTGAGTCCTGGTATTTCTGGTTAATGCTGTCATGAGGGCTAGGTTTGACAGGGTGGAAACACGTTGACCAAAGGGACAGTCTACCAGAAACATGTTTGAAGGGTGGCTGGGAGATGAAAACAGTACCTGTAGCTCTCACATTGTTACATCCAGGGGTGGAAGTAACGAATTACATTTACTCTCGTTACTGTAACCAAGTTGTATTTCTAAAATCAGTCATTTTACTTGCACTTAAGTGCTTTTCATCACAACTGTGGTACCTCGCTACATTTCAAGTCGTAAGAACACAAGTTACATGCAAGAGTCATGATAAACCATTTGAAAGAGGAGCAAAAACAGATGTCATTATGGGTTATGGCATAGGTAAAAAAAAGTTTGCATCTATGTGAATCACGGATTTACAGGTGCATACTGGGTCTAGCTAAAATACTAAATGCTAATATGCTCATGGTGGATCCTCTAGCGGTGACCTTTACATTTGGAGTGGCAGAGAAGTATGTCAGAGTGGTGCAGGACATGTATGAGAGCTGTAAGACCGTGGTGAGGTGTGCTGTAGGTGCGACAGAGGAGTTCAAGGTGGAGGTGGGTCTGCATCAAGGATCGGCTCTGAGCCCCTTCTTGTTTGCTCTGGTGATGGACAGGCTGACGGATGAGCTTAGACAGGAATCTCCATGGACTATGATGTTTGCGGATGACATTGTGATTTGTAGTGAGAGCAGGGAACAGGTGGAGGAGAATCTAGAGAGATGGAGGTCTGCTCTGGAAAACAGAGGAATGAAGCTTAGTAAGACAGAATACATGTGTGTCAATGAGAGGAACCCAGGTGGAACGGTGAGGTTACAGGGAGCAGAGGGGAAGAAGGTGCAGGACTTTAAGTACTTAGGGTCAACGGTTCAGAGCAATGGAGACTGTGGAAAAGAGGTGAAGAGGCGAGTGCAAGCAGGTTGGAACGGGTGGAGAAAAGTGTCAGGTGTGTTGGGTGATAAAAGAGTATCAGCAAGAATGAAAGGAAAGGTGTTCAAGACGGTGGTGAGAGCAGCGATGTTGTACAGCTTAGAGACAGCGGCACTGAAGAAAAGACAAGAGGCAGAGCTGGAGGTGGCAGAGCTTAAGATGTTGAGGTTCTCTTTGGGAGTGACGAGGACGGACAGGATCAGGAACGAGTCCATCAGAGGGACAGCTCATGTTAGATGTCTCGGAGATAAAGCCAGAGAGGCCAGATTGAGGTGGCTTGGACACGTTCAGAGGAGAGACTGTGAATATATTGGTAGAAGGATGCTGAGGTTGGAGCTGCCAGGCAGGAGGTCTAGAGGAAGACCAAAGAGGAGATTTATGGATGTAGTGAGAGAGGACATGAAGTTAACTGGTGTGAGGGAAGAGGATGCAGAGGACAGGGTTAGATGGAGGCGCATGACACCTTGAACTTCCAATAAGGTCAAGTATTATTCTTTGCAATATGACTTTTTAAATCATGAAGATTTAATATATTTGTAAAACTTGGCTCAAGCCTAGGAAAGCTATTTTATGTGCATGATGTCATCTCAAAGTGAAGTCATTTGGACGGGTCAGCAGCCTTGTGGGGCCAAGGAGAGCTTTTTGAGCGGGTTTCATTTGAAGGTGTAGGGACCATTTTTCAGTGCGGTATCCAGCTCTCATAATACACTTCCTGTCGCATTCTGCCTCTCTGTCCCTCCCTCCGACCACATTCCCACTTCCTCAAACCCATTCATTGCCATTCTCTTCCTGTTCGCCAGATGCCCTTTGACTTTTTCTCTTGTCCCAGTCACCTCACTCCCTCATCCAGCCACCAAATCCTGAGCTGTTCCGACTTTCCCTTATGAGCCCTGCAGTTGCCTGACCTTCCTCTGCCTACTCACCTACCTGCTTTCCAATTCCCCCAAATCAGGCCAGTAGTACATGGGTTATTTCCACTTGTGCTCGGGCAGATCGTCAGAGTTGCCGTGTACTTTGTACCATTTGCTTTCAAGCCACCAGAACCTGGAGCTTACCCTGACTCCGATCATGAACCTTTACTTGAACTTGCCTGCCTGCCTGCCTGTCTGCCTGCACCTGTCTTTGAACAGTACCAGTCTGTGCATCATCTGCATTTGGACCGTATCTTTGATTGCCTCACTCAGATCACATCATCTACCAATCGGAAGGTCGGCGGTTCGATTCCCCCAGCCCACGTGTGGAAGTGTTCTTCAGCAAGATACTGAACCCCAAATTGCTCCAGAGGGCTGTGCCTTTGGTGTGTGAATGGGTAGATTACTTTGTACTGATGGGCAGTCAGCTCCTGCTATCAGTGTATAAATGTGTGTGAATGGGGTGAATGTGATATGTAGTGTGAAAGCGCTTTGAGTAGTCGGAAGACGAGGAAGGCGCTATACAAGTACAGTCCATTTACCATTTACATCCACAGCATATAGCATGGAAATCAAGGCATTCATTTTCAAAATTCCTTGAAAACATGTAGTTGTCATGTTGACACAAATATGCTGTGCTGATTCTGTTACATCTGGCTCGCAACAAGGAAGGGAGATGCAGAACAAACCTAACAGTAACAAACTGAAATGTATTCAGTAATGGTCGCAATGAGGTGTGGAAGTCAAAATTCTGTAGTGAATGAAAGTGGATGTTGTCAGTGTAACACAAAGTAAAGCAATGCAATAAGAAGCAGCGGCAGAGCTTGGTGACGAGTGAAAGGGACCGACACTGGCGTGTGGGCAGGCAGGCTTTAGTAAGTCAGGAACACTGGTCAGGTGTTAACTTAATGGCACTCAGCCACGGACCTGCAAGACACACAAAACACACACAGTACACAGGATCAAGGCACAGGGCTCTGGGGCCAAAGAAGACAAACACATCTTCTTATTTAGAGTAATATTTAGAGTGAGGAGTGATTGGGCTGAGAAAAACATTCCTGTAAGGGAAGATCCTTATTCTATCTGCTGTTGTTCTCATTGTTGATGTGTGAGATGTCTGACTTTTCATTTACAGAGAGTTTATAGACAGTTACATGTACATGCCACGCATTCTTAACTCATTCACCACAGTATGTCGGCTACAATCTTTGACTTTCCTTTCTTTGTGTGCGTCCGTGTGTGCTGGAGAGAGATTGTGCAGGGGTACTTTTTCACCACTTGGGGGAAGCACTGAGTCGCTGTGAAATTCCCTATCATCCTGCAGAGCAGTAGCTCTTAAAGCTGGGTGCTTCATGTCCCGCAGGCTCTCCAGCCACAATAATATAAGAACGGCTGTTGTATATTACCTCCCCACATATACAGTAGACCCTATGCTAGTCAATATTAAATTAACAACAGATGAAGTCATCCTAGATGTGTTCAAAAAATTTTTCAGCTCTTAAAAGTCTGATTAGTTACACAAACAGCACAGACATACTGCCAATGAAATACGAGTCCAGTTGGTTAATCTAACTTCACCTAGATGCAGACTGGATTGTACAACATGTGGCCAGCTATTTGGAGTGACTGAGTTACCTGATTGTGACAAAATAAGCCATTTGTCTGTGCTTTTACAGTCAGTCTGCTAAACAAAATCAGACAGATCCTGACACATTGTGTCTCTTGATCAATGTAGTGACTAGATGTAGATTAAAACAATCACTTTACTCATTTAATATGTGTCCTTAACTGTGTTCTAGCATCATCTAGCATCTCTGCTCGTTTTCCAAGAAAAGTAATATTACATTTGATAAAGGTGTAATCGTTTCTTCTTGTAATAAGCTGCAGGAAAACTTTGGTGTGAGAAAGACAAAGGAGATTATTTTCCCATGCAAAAACGTGAATGGAAAAATTATGTAATTTAAATCGATTGCTTTTGGCAACCTTTACTACTTCCTTTATTATTACCTATTTGTTACCACAAAACAGCAATAACAATAACTAATACTCTGACATCAGACAACAAACTAGAGCACTCAGCCCCCTTTATTTTTAACTTTAGCCTCGGCAGGTTGCTAGCCTCCTAGCATCAACTCTGCTTATAAACAATCACATTGCAGTTAAATAAAAATGTATTAATTGTTGGGGTAAGAAGCAGAAGTGAAAACTGTTCGTCTTGTCGGTCACGGTAACCCCGCCCCTAGCCGCTGCAGTAAGCGGTTCTTACTTCTAGACCAGCAACGAGTTGGTGCTACTTAATCGGAGCTGGTGCTTTGTGTGTGGAAACACAAAGAACCGCTTTGAAACTAGGGTTAGGGTTAGGCAAGAGGGAACACAGCCAGTGGAGTAGAGAGCTAGTTACAATCGATTAAATAGTGGAACCAACACTTAAAAAACTTTGGCAGGCATGGAATCTGAAGGACTCAATGAGGGCTTTGTGTCCTCTAGATTGCACAGTGAAATGGCCTGAAAGTCATTTGGCTGGGCAGGTTTTCAGTGTGGCAAAGAAGGGTCACCAGTGGCATGTGTGTGACAGTTCTTTTGATATGAAACTGTGATATGAAACCATGAGATGGTCCTTTTTCCATTCACGCTCTGCTTGTCTGCATTTCCTCTTTATTTCTCTCGTATTGTTATTTAACCATGGCGTGCTGAGAGTCGCTTTGACTTTGCAGAAAAATATTTGCCAGTGATCTCACATTCAACAGCCCAAACACTAGATATAGACTACCTTCAACAGTTACTTTATCAAAGCTGTCAACCTGTCTCGTTGATCCCATCCCAACTAGGCTGCTTAAAGAAGTTTTACCCATAGTTAGCACTTCATTACTAGATATGATCAATCTCTCTTCGTTAACGGGCTATTTAGCACAGTCTTTTAACGCTGTAATTAAACCTCTTCTTCAAAAGCCCACTCTTGATCCAGGGGTTTTAGTCAACTATAGACCTATATCTAACCTTCCATTTCTCTCTAAAATGCATGAGAAATTAGTTGCCAATCAATTGTGTGACCTCCTAAATAACTATTTTATTTGATGATTTTCAGTCAGGATATAGAGTGCAATATTATTAGGAGGTACTCCATAACCTTTCATTGTTATGCAGATGATGCACAATTATATCTATCGATTAAGCCTCTTATTTTTTTAATTCTATGTGGAACTTGAATTGTGCTACTGTACGCTCTCTTACCTCCTGCTTTACCTTACCCCCTGAGTCTGGTCTACTGTCTAGACCTACTCTATAGGAAAAGTGCAATGAGATAACTTCTGTTGTGAATTGGCGCTATTTAAATACAATTGTATTTAATTGAATGAATACAAATGAATTCTAATGCTGTTCTGTGTCTGCTGTGTAAATAGACAACTGTTTGCTAACATGTTCACATTAACAACTTTCTAAGCTGATAATATGTCAGATGTTGTGTTTTCAGCTTGTTCTGCTTCCCCCCATATGGCCAAAAATCAATGAATGCAGCTTTAAAATCTGGAAGGATAATGGTATGGTGCGTAATACTTTTAGTTGAATTGAAATTTTGCCCACAGCTTTTACATTTACAGCTTTTGCATGGAAACAGCGACACAAACTGCGTAGAGTAAAAACATGTAATGTGCATTATTGTCATCGAACATTATGTTGTTGTTGAGTTATATAGCCAGCAGAAGATCTTACCAGGAAACAGTTACCCCCACAGATCAGGAAATGCATCATCCTCTGTAACACACACACAGTGCCACGCCCCTCCACACACACACAGGCAGTGATATGACATCCTGCCCAGTTGTATGTGTGTCACTGCTGGCTGCTGTGTCTCCACACCAGGTAAAGAACAGCTCTCGCCTTCCTGTTTTCAGCCCCTTTAAAGAGCTTTTAACTGAACCACAAACCTCTGTGATTCTTTTCGTTTGCTGCTCTACACTGTTGGTCGGTCTCGTGTTCTGTGGTGAAAGTGATTCAGGGTTGGCACTTCAGTACCTGAACATGTGAAAACTAGTTTGCATGCTTGTCAGCTGTGAGTCCACAAGGAACAGAGAGCAGAATATATTGATAACATTTGAACTATAGTGCAAAGAGGAATGAAATGGTTATTGAAAATTAGGGTAATGTGTGATGATGTGTCATATAAAGGACTTTTCCTGACTTTTTAATAATTTTCATAATTAAGTTTACAATTGACATAATAATTGTGGTTTTATTATTATGCTGAGTTAATGATTGGAACATGGTACTTGTTTTTTCTTTTAAGGCACAGTTTATTACTTAGCATTTTATGACTGATACTGAATGAGCATCATCATTGCTCAAAGTGATTACCATAAACTGTCCATTCATATGTCTGCATAAAGTGCTGGGAGGTAAGGTGGTCTTGTAACCATAAGACTTCCCAGTGTGTAGTAGTGTGACCCACTACTGCTTCATTATCAGGAGTTACTGTGTTACACATATAATTGTAACAAAGCTTAGCTGCAATGCATTAACTGACATTCTTTTGGAATTGTCATCAAATCCCATGAAAGGATACAAAACACATATGTCCCTATGCTGTCTGTGGCACTCACTGGTTAACAGTACAACCAATAAAATACATTAAGAAAAATGATAATGAGTGAGCAGGATTGAGTCAGAATAAACTACAGTGTGTTTGTTCAGGGTAAGGAACATGTCACCCAGTGCAACGGTGTGGTACATTGATGCGTTTTTAATAGTTTTTGGACAACAATGGAGCTCTATTGAGGAATAAGGAATGAGATGTATCAGGATACACACACAATACTTGTTAGTAGTATCAGTTCATTGTTGGTTTGGGTCTGCACATGGGGCTTTTTGACAACAAGGAACAAATATGGACTTTCAATAGGCATATCCTTGAAGTCATGTTTGAGAGACGATTTGCCTTTTAAGAGCATGCTCCTGAGTTTCCTGTTACTGAGTTTCATCAGCTCAGTTTGACTACTGCGTGAAAGTTGAAGTAGAAAAGGATTGTGTCAACCTGATAGATGGCAGCTTGCTAATACCAACATATCACAGCCTTCATGGCCGGAGCTGGTTTGCAAAAGCCATCACTAGATGTTTTTCTTTAATACCAATACACACAACTCAACAGTAAGGCACATAAAGAACTATACCAGACACAAACAATGATACAAGAAAAAATCCCATCAAAACTTTAAACAAATCATTTATGACCACATGACTGATCGTTCTTACAAACTGGTGTTTATAATGATGCAGGTCATGATCTATGTGGAGTTGTTCCATACATTTACCCGCTGAACAGAGAAAGCCCTTGAAGGTTTAGAAAAGGAGACCATGTACCTAGAGGCTGGGTTAAGGCATTAATCTTAAAGTCTAATAATAGCAAATGAAATTAAATGATACAAACTTGACATATGTATAGCTCTTGCCGAAAGCTTTGGGATTAGCTAAGTACGTAAATGTTGAGTTTAGAATTTTTATCACAGCATATCTGTTCCCCAAGGTCACGAGTGAACCTCCAGATATTTTATGACAGACCTCTCCCGGTAATATTAATCCCAAACGAATGGGGCTTCAATTTTTGAGTGGGGTTTTATTCGTAACACGGGGGGAAATGAAGAGCCATTGTCAGGTCTTGCTGCTCATGTTCATGCAGTTTGTCAGAGAAATTCTGAACAGGACACCAGTGACAGTTAAGGATGTGTATGAGTTGTAGAGAGTGACCAAAAAGTTAAGTAAAGGTCTAATTATGTTAAATGTCTTCATTGAGGACTGAAAAGTAATTAACAGCGTATCACTTTTCCAAACTAACTAAACCAACGTGACATTATGTCGCTTCTCAAGATAGAGCACAGATACAGTACATGATGGTGTATACATGCCATAATGACCTTTCATTATGTTGAAAGTGAGAACCTGTAGTCACCCTTAACTAGAGATCGAGCGATGTGGGTTTTTCTACAGCCGATGCCGATTTTTAGAGGTCAGGGTCAGCCGATGGCCGATATGTGCAGCCGATTTTTAGGGCTGGTATCTTGAATTTTTCCCCTTCATTAGCATACTAAAATGTCACACTAATAATAAGTGGATGCACATTTCTAAACTGAACTTCATTTATTGAACACTGACTTGAACCATCGCTCGAATCTTAAATTTTGTGCACAGCACGATATTAAAATACAATAGTTATCCAAAGTTAACTAGACAAATCAATAACTGACCAAGTATTAAATATATAAAACAGGTAATCTAAAAAAAAACTGTCAATCATTTACTTAAGGTTTAGAGTATTTATTAAGCAGAATTTTTCATAAAAGTTTATAAATAAAAATCAGTTAATCAATAAATTAATGGATTACTAGTAATATATAGTAGTAATATATAGTATATATGGCTATAGGACTTTGAAATATCAGAATTTAAGCCTTACCCAGGATTGTTGTTGAATCCAGAAGTTTTGGCTTGGGGTCCTTCACATGCAGCAGCAGCACGTTCCCCCCCACCAATAACACGGGGCTGCCCGTGGACGTGCCTGACTTTAAATCGGCGCTACTAAACACGGATCTCGGCCTATGCCGATATATTAAAAAATGACAAATTTCGACCTCTACCTTTAACACCTATTTCTGAGTAATACGATGAGATGTGGCAGATCAGTTTGTTGTAGGGGTGGGAATCAGTTCACTGTAAATAAAGATTGGGGGGGATGAGACTGTCAACTTAAAAATCACATTGACTTTATTGCGAAACTGCATCAAGCCATTTTTAATGTGGGTGATAGATGTGGAAGCATTTGTTCTCAGTAGAATTAAACTGGAGTGTATGCCATTGTTTTAGAGTTCACTAGACTTATGGGAAATCAGATACGGTGCTTCCACTCAGAACACCAAGCTGTGTACTTGACTTGCGTATGAGTGTGATTGAGGATCTGCTGTGATCAGTAGAGGACTTCTGATGAGCTCGGCTGAAGTTGAAGGAGAAGGGTCAGGATGAAGCCGCTCTGAAATGACAGCAAGCAGAGAGGAGACAGATTATAGTTTGACAGCAGCAATGTGATTGGCTTTGAAGGAAATCGTGGCAAGATTTGCTTGGTTGCTGAACGAGTATACACCCAGATCAGCTGATTTGAGAGCAAGAAGAGAGCGACAGAAAGAGAGAGAATCAGAATCAGCTTTATCGCCAAGTAGGTCTACACATCCAAGGAATTTGCTTTGTGATTTTGGTGCAAAACAATAAACACAGTAGAAAGATAAAGCAAATATCACAGGTCGAGAGTCATTGACCCGCAGTGTCAGTGGGGGTCCTGGGCCTTGTTGATGAGGCCAGCTGCATATGGAAAGAACCTGTTCTTCTGGCTGCAGAAGGTCACCAGGTGGTCAATCTCCCTCCTGTAGGCGGACTCATCCCCATCAGAGATGAGCCCAGTGAGGGTGAGGTCATCCGCATCCTTGGGGGGAACCGGTGGTGACGGTCCGGGAGTCAGAGACATTTTTCCCCAGCCTCACGTGATGTGTCCTGTCTGTGATCCACCTGCAGGCGGAGTCAGGCACACTCAAATGTGAAGAGTCTCGCCATCGTGACATCTTCATATTTTGGAGGGGTATTGAAGCCATGAATGGAACAAGAAGGGAACAACAAACCAGCACGAGTAACTCGAACCTTACCTTACAAGGCCATGTTGGATTTGTAATCAAATATAAAATAGCAAATTGACAGAGAAATGCATAGCTGAAAAGAACATATTATGGTGTTTACGCTTATTATATGAAACGATGCCATGAATGATGGTGAGAGCATGTCGCGTGCTGCATGCTGGTGATTTTAACCAAACATTTACATTTACATTGAGTCATTTAGCAGATGCTTTTATCCAAAGCGACTTACATATGAGGAAGACAATGGAAGCAATTTCAACAACACAAGGTAACAAGAAGCCTAAGTGCACCAGAAACCAGTCTGTTAGAGCCCAGCACAGGATACAAAGCTAAGGAGAGGAAGTTTTTTTTTTTATGAGAAGAGATAGAAAGGAAGTAGAATTAGCGATTCTCAGTTAGGTGTTGACGGAAGAGATGCGTTTTCAGGAGCTTTTTAAAGGTGGCTACAGAATCTGCTGATCTTGTAGAAGCAGGCAAATCATTCCACCAATGTGGAATGGATCCAGAGAAGGTGCGCGAGAGTGTTTTTGTTCCTTGTTGACATGGTACCACCAGACGTTGTTCGATTGTAGAGCGCAGGGACCTGGCAGGAACATAGGTCTGTGTTAGTGAAGATATGATGGTGCAGCACCAGTGGTGGTCTTGTAGGCCAGGACCATCGCTTTGAACCTGATGCGGGCGACAACAGGGAGCCAGTGTAACCTGATGAAGAGAGGGGTTACGTGCGCTCTCTTCAGTTCATTGAAGACCACTCTTGCCGCTGCGTTCTGGATCATCTGCAGAGGTTTGGTTGTGCAAGCAGGGAGTCCAGCCAGCAGCGCATTGCAATAGTCCAGTTTGGACAAGACAAGAGCCTGAACTAGGACTTGTGTAGACTGCTCCGATAGGAAAGGTCTGATTTTCCTGATGTTGTAGAGGATGAATCTACAGGACCGGGTGGTGCTGGCGACATGGCTGACCACAGACCTTTGTTTTACTAACTATTTTACCACCAGCATGTCCACATCCCAGCCAGGGGAATAAATACACTGGACCATGTGTTCATGAACATTTTTGGCAGCTACAAAGCCCTACCCCTCCCTGGCCCAGCATTTTGGTCGATCAGACCATATGTCCCTGCTTCTCCTGCCTACTTACACCGAGCTGATAAAGAGGGTCAAGCCATCAGTAAAAGCAGTTGCTTCATCTGTCCACAAAAGTGTGGAAGAAAGCCTAGGTGAACGGAGAGGTGAGGGCTCTACTCAGAGCCAAAAAAGCTTATTTTCGGATCAGGAGCTGTGCTTTATTTGGAAATCAGAAGGTCCCGAAACACAGAGAGGGTGCTGTTCCGGCTGGTCAGGGGAAGGAAAAGTCAAGGAACGTATCAAAAATCCACAGGGTCCGGAACACCTTGGACAATGCATAGGTGCTATTTGTTAAAACTAAACTAAACTAAACTGGCATCACACACCAGGTGTTGTTTATTCACATTTATTAATCAGATCATTCACAATAATCACTAAAAATCAGCAGGGGGAGGTGCATCTCTCTCTCTCTCACTGTCTCTTCACTTCCCTCTCGTTTCCTGTCTCTCTGCCGTGTTTTGCTGCTACAATGGGGGAAAATAGAATTAGGTTCTATTTACACCGACCTAAGTGATGTGTTCTGTCTGCCTGCCTGTCTGTCTGTCTATGGACTATGGACAGCACCGCACCTGCACACGCACCCCTTCATTTCATTTAGCCAGACTCATTTTACCATTTCACAGCACAAACACCCACTTGTTTTTTAGCTGTGGGGCTTACAGTAATCACATGCCAAAAATATTGATATTGATATTTTACCAGTGTCCTCCTTGTTGCTGAGAGTATCCTAATTCAAATTGCAGTAACATTAACTCAGGTGACATGCACAACGTACATGCTGACCTGGTCTCTCTGTTTAAAAACAAAAATCTGATTTAAAATGCACTTAAAATAGTCAAACAAGCGATTTATGAGTAACTTCAATGGGAAATAAAAGTACAACATTTATTTACAGATTTTGATAGCGACAAAGGAGGTGCCGGATCCTGTTTCCTAGTGCACAAATTAAGCCCTGGTCAGGAGACAAGGAAGCTCAGGCACGTGCACCCAGACATCAAAGGGGGCTGGAGCACCTGCCCTTTTTCTTCCTCGAGAGAAAGTGCCCTTTTTTTTTTTAATGAAGATATAAATATAAATTCCTGTTTGCGCACAGTTTCCCTGTCAAACAAATATATTTCTTGAATAAAAAACTCAATATCAGGCACATCATACACACAGACAGGCAGACAGACAGGCAGCAGCCCCTCCCAGCTTCTATCCCAGTTGTGTTTTTCTGGGCCTGTGTGGAGGTCAGTGGTGATGAACAAAACACTAAGGAACAACTTGATGATGCCGGCAATGACCAGAACCGCTTGATGAAGTGACCAGGAGATGTGTCCCCCATCCATGTGTCAAAGTATCCTTGAGCAAGATACTGAACCCCAAAATTGCTCCCCATCAGTGTATGAATGTGTGTGTATGGGTAAATGTGATATGTAGTTTGAAAGCGCTTTGAGTAGTCGGACGACTAGAAAGGCGCTATACAAGTACAGTCCATTTACTGGAAGCAAGGAATTATGTCAGTGCTTGCCGAACAATGAACACGAAGCCATTAGCAGAAAGCTATGAGGATGTAGCAATTAGCAGAATGCAATGACGATGTAGGAATGAGCAGAATACGATGAAAATGAGCAATGGAAAAATGCAATCAATATTAAGTAATTAGCAGAATATAGTGATTATGAAGCAATAGCAGTGTTGGGGTGTGAAGGGGAGACTAAGCTAGCATTTCTGTAGACGTGTGCACCAAGTGCTACCCTTCTCTCTGGTTTAGAGGCAGGGTCTGAGTAGCTCTGACATGTTCTAGTCCCTCGTTTGGAGGAATGAGCCCTGATGAAGGTGTCGTGCATCAGTGGCTGAAAAGAGCACGATGGGGTGGAGTCTCTCATGGAGGAAAAACTACATATCTCCTCACTGTCAACCTCAGAGAGATGGGAAGTCAGCTAGCTCTTACCTCTGTCTCTGAGTGGAGATGAGGAACTGACTTTATTCCCAAGGACTCAGGGTTGGCTGGGGACTGTCCTCATCTGCTCAGTGATGAGGGAGTTAACCTCTCACTAAGGGAGGAGTGTAAATTGGAGTAACCTGAATCACACTGGCTGAATGTGTGTTGTGGGAAAAGATGTGCTGATCTAATCCCCAACAAATTCTCCTTGTGTGAAAGAGATCTGACTCTGCTGAGTGCAGATCTTCTAAGTAGCGGGTTTCTTATTAGCTGCCTGAACTTAATGGAAGCAAGCCTTTTATGCTTTAAGGGACTGTCTCCATTTCTAGGGCTGCTTTGCTCTGAAGGGCAAGACTGGTTTTCCTGTGGAAGTTCAGAAGCAAACATGTCAACAATGGGCCTGTGGATGCAGTCTGTGCATCACCCTTGTCACTGAGTAGCGAATCTATCTGTTTCCTGCACTCGCTGAAATGTACCCTGTTGATGAATTCTGGGAAGCCTGGCTTTAGACTCTGTGCTAAGGAAGAAATAATAACTGGTCAGGCTGAAATGCACGGCAAGTACAGCCAGGAATAAACTCACAGGGCCGGTGGCACGCTGTCTTAATAAAATGGGGAGCACTTATGTTAACAACTGACAGGTTGACTAAATCGCGTTGAATTCGCAGTATTCAAATGCTGAGCAGAAAGTTTTACAATTCCTACAGGGTTGGTTCAACTTGAATGGCTAGAAGCAATATTAACTGCTTCATGTAACACTATGACGCCTTAAAGTGGTAGTTATCAACAACCAAAATCTCTCACATTCTCTAAATTTGAGGAATAAATACGTTCACCATTGTTTGTAAGTACAGCTAGGTGTCTACTGCCTGGCAGGCTAATGGTGGTGAATGTAAAGACTTTTGCTAGTCTAAAACTTTTAGTTTCTAAAATGTGGATATAGGCTAAAATTATGGTGAAAATTAATAGTACGCAATTCTGAATAATTGCCAACAGTACTATGCCTCACATGGTTAAAGGGGGCACCAAATTGTGTCAGTCAATCAGTTAATTAAGTTTGGCTATCAAAATTATCAAAGATAATCAACTCTTAGCCAAGGGAAATAAACACCTAATTAATTGATTCAGTCTCATAAAATACACTAAACTATAAATTTGGAACTGTGATTAATAATTAAATTAATAACTACTATCAAAATGACTGCTAACAGATAGTAAGTTAAAGGATTTTGAGTTCAACATTGAAGAGCTTGCCAAAATGATACACTATTGTGCAACATTAAAGAAAGCATTCTAATTATACACAAGCATTCATTGAGTAGTGGCCGCATGGTTAGACAAAGAAAGAAAATCCCAAATGGCGGCTAGGCCATGTCAGTGTAGAATAATAATGCCCAGTTGAAAGACAGTTAGCATGCAAAGTTAGCATGTTCATTCATTTCCTTTTTTATTTTGATATAGTCTCCTTCCATCATGTGTTTTTAGTTTTACTTCTTGTCTCTGACTACGTAGATTCACCTGTGTTGACTGGTCTCACCTGTGTCTTGTTGTCTCCCTTTCCTGAGTGTATATAGTCTGTGTTTCACTTTTCTCTTTGTCAGATCGTCATTGTTCCTGCCAAGACATTTTCTTCCTGTGTTCCCCCGCAGTTTTTGGATTATTTCTTTGTACCATTCCTGGAAAGTGTGGTTTTTGATCTGGTTACCGGTGCTGCTTGATTTCTGCATACTTGTAAACTGCCTAAACCTTTTAACAAACTACTTTGCCTCCTTTTCCTCCTACCCGGCAAACACGACAGTCTGTGTGAAGCACAACATTAACTATTATCAACTTAGCATGTGGCTTCCAAATCCTAAATCTCAATGAACCAAATCAATGCATATACATTCACAAATGTGAACTGTGGCTTGATGGCAGAGTAGGTCGTCTACCAATTGGAAGGTTGGCGGTTCGATCCCGGCTTTCCCCAGCCATGTGTCGAAGTATCCTTGAGCAAGATACTGAACCCCGAATTGCTCCCGAAGCTGCTCCTTCGGTGTGTGAATGATTAGTTTAATTTGTACTGATGGGCAGCCATCAGTGTGTGAATGTGATATTTAGTGTAAAAGCACTTTGAGTAGTCAGACAACTGGAAAGGCGCTATACAAGTACAGTCCATTTACATTTACAAAAGTAACACAGTCCTGTCCTTAACAGTGTACTCTGCCATGCTATGTTACACCCAGATATATGCTCAGTTGCTTTGTGTGCTGTGTTGTTTTCTGGCGGTTCCGTTAGATTAGCCAGGAGGGGAAGAATTCTTGTTCTGGGAAAAGTCCTTGCTGTGTAGTATTCCAATTGTGCAGATGGAGGGAGCCGGTCGTTCCGTCTGTTGTTCTTCTTACGGTTACTTACTTTCGCTGCTGTAAGAGAAAGAGAGTTCAGTTCTGCTGTGTGCCTGCTCCAAGTATGGCCACACTGAGCGGGGGACAGCAGCTGTCTGCTGCTTTAGAAGACTTTCTGTAGAGAGAGAGAACAATGGCTGCTGATGGTTTTATTGACCTGATGACATCATAGATCACAGGTCAGACTGACCACTGGTAGCTGGAACGTGGGTCCATGGGGGACTTTACCTAGGTGTGAATACCTGGAGGATTGTGGGAGACTGAGTTCAATGGCTCTCTTTTGTTTACAGAACCAAAGAGCAACCAAGAGTAGTCTCCTAATAAAAGTACAGTTAAAGTCCAACAAATAAATTAATTAATCAGTGGAGTGCCAGTGGTCCCAACAGCAGATTATGATAAGTAGATGATATTACCAGTATACGAAGGATATGACATCAATTACCAGAATACGATAAATATGGGAATTAGCCAAATGTAATAAATGTGTAGTATGTAGCAAAATGACAATGAATAGAGCAATAGGAAAATACAGTGAATGAGAGCCATTAGCAGATTGCAATAAGTATATGCGATTAGCAGAATGCGACGAATATCAGCAATGACTGAATACCACTGTGCGAAATACGGGTGGGCTCGACACCCCCCCCCCCCAAACGCATCAAGGCATGATGAATTATGTAAGGACACCTAGTGACTGACAAGACCCAATAAAGAAGCGAACCAGGTCGTCTCCAAAAGCCTCCATTTTTGCAAGGCCAAACTAGAACGCAACCCCAGACTTTCTAAATGAAAACAGTGACAGCTTGCGTTTCAACACATCCTTTTTCGGGTCTTCTATGTGGGGGAAACAAAAGACTGCGGCCTGTTTACAAGAAGCAAGCCTCAACGCCAGGCCTGGCTGTGAGACAAAGACTCAGTTGGCTGTTATTTCACACTGAGGGGTGAAATTGAGATGAAATCTTGCTTGAAGCCAACGCGAGATCCCAGTTGAACCTCTCTTCCCCCGACATCGACTGCTGTTTCCCCTCGCCTGCCCACCGAAAGACCCACTGACCCAGCTTTTTCAGCACCGAGCCTGAGGGAAACTTCTCCCTGATAAAGCAAACTGACGCATCAATCGCTGGACAAGAGCGATCTCCAAGAGGCTATTGTGTCTGGGCAGAGATAGATTTGGCTGTGACTTTGTGGCAGAGCGGGTCGTCCACCAATCGGAAGGTCGGCGTTTCGATCCCGGCTCCCCCCAGCCCACGTGTCAAAGTGTCCTTGAGCAAGAACCCCAAATTGCCCTTGAGGCTGAGCCTTCGGTGTGTGTGAAAGTTAGATTGCTTTGTACTGATGTGCAGCTAGCTCCTGCCATTAGCGTAAGAATGTATGTGAATGTGATAAGGAGTGTGAAAGCGCTTTGAGTAATCAGAAGACTAGAATGCTGGGCACTCCTGTGGCTTGGTGGCAGAACGGTTGCCTGCCACTCGGAAGGTCAGCGGTTCGATCCCTCAGCCATGCGTCGAAGTATCCTTGAGCAAGATACTGAACCCCAAAATGCTCCCGAAGCTGCGCCTTCGGTTTGTGAATGTTCTCATATGTAAGTCACTTTGGATAAAAGCATCTGCTAAATGACTAAATGTAAATGTAGAAAGGCGCCATTTACCCATTGCCCCACCACACACACCCGCTTGCTGTTTGTTTAGTTTAGACTATAGTGATTGTTTGCTGAAGTTATTGATTGTTGATCGATGATACCGGTTACATACACATTAATGTATATTTTAGGAGCAGGTGCCTGTGGCTATTGTGTTTATTTGTTGTGATAATAGCTGGTTGTGATAGTAAGTGCTCGGATTCACCCTTCGCTTAATGTAAGGTAATATTTTTATCAACAATTTTTAAGTGGACCTCCACCTTTGAGACTGTTTTCACATTTGGTTATTGGTCCCTGATATCAGGGTGGTGCCTCGTAATTATTAATCTATATTAATAACTGTACATTAAGAATTCTATTAATATCTATAAATATCTTTGATATTTCTGCTAATAACCAAACCTGTCCTACCTGAATGCCAACATTTGTAAGTAATGAGAGATAAATTAAACCTTGCAGAGGCTCCTGTAGCTGCTGTGCAGTATGTTAGTAACTTCAACTTCCCACAAGAAACCACACACCAGCAGTGTGTAAACAGACTCATCAAAACCAAATCCAATTTTCTCTCCTCTGGTGCAGAAAACAAGTCACACGATCTGACCACAATGTCAGTACGAGTGCCTCCTGACTGCTTGTAGTAGGCCGAGCGTGTCAATTCAAGTTTTTATTGATTCTGGTCATTTCATTGCATCTTTATGTGCATACTTGTTTTATGAGCGCTAATATGATTAAGTGAAGTTACAAACTGAATTAAACTCATTGGTTTTATATGTCAGTTACAGGGCCACTTGGAACAGTGGCTGCAGGCCTCCACCTCCATCCCACACTGATCGACTCAGCCACTGCTGGATAAATGGTTCTGACAGGGGGGTGGGGGGGTGGGGGGGGGGTGTAGTCCTTCTCCTCTCACGGATTAGTGGAAGCTCCTTGGGCCATTTGCATGTGAATGGATCAGGGAGCTGCTTTTAGCCACCAACACCCCCCTCTCTCTCTCTCTCTCTCTCTCTCTCTCTCTCTCTCTCTCTCTTTGTCTCTCACCCTTTCTCCACTCCTCACACTCCTCCTGACAGCAGGGAGAACCAGAGAGAGGGAGAGGCGGTTAGAGAGGGAAAGAGATACTGAAAGAGGGAGTGCAGGACCATCACTGCTGAGGCGGACAAACTTTGCAGAAAGTGGATTTTTAGAAAGCAGAGCGAGCTCTTCCATCCCAGTGTTTTCAGAGAGCCTTTCACTGCCAACCAGAGCGTCACAAAACTTGATTTTGTGAATGAGAGAAGGTAGGAATTTGTTTTGTTTCTCTCATCCCCCGTGGATATCGGTGGGCTATGCTCAGTCGTCTGGGCTAACAATGAAAGCTGACAGGACTGATCCACTTTGGAGATCAGGATGGGGGTGGGGGGGTTGTTAGGCCTTGGCTGGCTTCTTACAAATTGTTGAATCAAAAAGATCGTTAAAGTCAGTGCTGTTGCTTCAAAGTGCACTATGGCTATAACTTCGGGTTTGTTGACAAGGTGTTTAGGTTTTAAAACACATATAAAAAATGAAAGCTCGTATCTGTATAAATACCAAGCACATTCTCAGTTACGTGTTTTGCTCACTTATACCACTCTTTGTAACATGTTCCCAATGTCCTGATACTCTATATTTAATGTACAGATATTCACATTTTATGCATTTATTTATAGCTATACCATCTATCAAGCATAACTGATGTTATTTTTACACCATTTAAGACTCTTTATTAGGGTAATTTCCCCATTCAATTCAGTAAAATTTTATTTATATAACCCAATATCACATATTGCCCAGTATGCAGCTGATCAACATTTTAAATTCAATATTTAATCAATTGTCTGTCAATGCATTTCTTTCCATGTTGCATTATTCCAGAGTTGTAACTAAACCTTTACTGAGAGACTAGATAATCATTGTCTTGTTTTAAAGTTATGTGTGCCCATGAGGAGGGCCATCGCGCCCACATGTTGTCTGGAGTGGTCCCCACAGTGCGAGTTTCGCGTCGTACAAGCCCATGTGAACACGTGTTCACGCGCGACGCCGTTATCTTTTCTGTTGGCGTTTCTCAAACGTAATAAATCGCTGTATTTCCCTCTCAATTTTGTCTGGCAAAACGTCACAGAAGAGACAAGACACAGACAGACCAAGAGATGCACTGCAAGCTTGCACGTTATGATATTTAAAGCAACCATCTGTCATCACAATTTAGATTTATCTATCAGACACAGTTTTAATGATCATTAATACAACTTAGGGTCATATCGACTAACACTCAGAGGGAGGAGTTATAGAGTTTGATGGCCACAGGCAGGAACGACTTCCTGTGGCGCTCTGCGGTGCTTTTTGGGAGGACGAGTCTTCCGCTGAAGGTGCTCCTTTGCTTGACCAGCACGTCATGGAGCGGGTGGGAGACACTGTCCAGAATGGCATGTAGTTTGGCCAACATCCTCCTCTCTGACACCACAGACAGAGAGTCCAGCTCCACCCCAACAATGTCACCGGCCTTACGGATCAGCTTATTGAGTCTGTTAACTATACATGATCTAAATCAAGGTTTGCTTTATAAATCTCTCAATATTTCATAGGGCGGACTCTTGTAGACTTGTTTTTAAGCATACGATTTTCAGTTACACTAAAATGAGGGTTTTAAATAAACTTTGATTTGAAGTGACATTATCCCAGTGAGCACCAACCGGGATTTCAACGTGAATTTCTAGGTGAAAACCGGGTGATCTTCTGTTTGAACTCAACAGATAAAATGCGGTAAACATCAACACGTCACATCGTTGCGATAATTTGTTCAGTCGTAGGTTGACGGAACGATGATGTGGTGGATGAGTGGATTAAATACAGGATCTTCCTTCAGGAGACTGGGGTTTGAGTCCTGTGTGAGGAAAGTTTTAATACTTATACTGGCTTTCAACTGAGGAAGATTGTAGATTGTTTTAGTAGTAATTTAGAAGTTGTATTCAATATTGTTTTTATATGTATATATACATATATATATGGATGTGAATCCCTATTCCTGTTTTGATCAAAAATGTCTTATTTTTCCATCTTAATTAACTCAAGATGTGTATTAGAAACCTGGAAACATTTTAAATCAATGGCACATTTAGCACAATGACAGTTTTTGTTGTGCAACCCTTACAAAACTGTGTGCTGTGTGGTTCCTCATGTGCAAGAGGAAGTCACTTGTTAGAAGGCAAGCCCTGGTACATTTATGAAATTTAACAGCAGCTGCTCAGACTGATACTGGACTGTTTTGCAGTCCTGCAGCGGAGCTGCAGCTTTGTGATACAGCTGAGTTCTGGAAAGGTGGGACAGTGCTGCCTGCTGAGCTGCAGAGATTTCAAAGGCACTCAGCGGCACTACAGAGTAAAGTTGAAGAAAGGTCAACTTTATGCAAATGCATTCTGAGACAATGCGAGTGACCACCAGGCGAGAGTTGCATTAAAACTGTTTCATCAACTCGGTCTAAAAAAAATACTGCAAACAAAGCTGTTCTATACTCACGAAGCAAACCATGCAACAGGAAGTTAACTACTTTGCCCTGTGTGTAGACATCAGCAAACAACTGTCTAGTCAGAGCAGAGTATGTAAATGACATGCTTAATGTAACCCAAACAGAGCTACAGATTTATGAGAGGCCAGAGGCTGCCCACTACTTTGCATCTGTATGTGTGAACGCTGCGTAAGCCATGGCGCTCAGTACGTGTGGTCATGTACGGTAGATCCATGATTCATACGGTTGCAGGTTTACTTTAAAATGAATCAGTGCGAGCTTCTGCCAGGTCACTACGTGGCTGTTCATACAAGTTCCCTGTCATTAAATCCGTCTACTTCAGACTTTATCTTTATCCTAATCTCTTCAGGTTTTTTTGTTAAATGCTCTCTCGCCTTGGAACTCCACACACTGTTGTTAATCATGACTCACCATGTGTAGTAGGTTCAGGGTGAGGGTCAGGTCAAGCTGAATAGGACTTAAAACCTGATCATCCCTAAGCCTATTTTTCCTAACTATTTTCCTGAAATTACATGCCCACATAAATTGAGTATATATTAACAACAACAAAGGCTATATGCATAATCTTGGTCTCCAAAAAAAGCCAAGACCTAGGAGATTACAATAGAAGTGTCAGGGATTCAGGTGTCTATACTCTGTCAGATAAAATGCATCTGGAACACAGTAGAAAAACTGACATTTCTACCTCCGCCTAAAAAAAACCACCTTATTTATAGTGAAAACACATTAGAAACATCAAGGAATGAGCCTAAACTTTGTAGGACTTATTAGAATAATATCTGATAAGTAACTGTGCAAAAGTTGATGCTAAAAAAGTGATCCTAAGCAGTTTAATACACATTTTAGCACAGATATTTCCAGGCGAAACCAGCAATTGTGCCATTTGGGCACATTTTGGCACATTTGGCACCATATGTGCCATTGACCTGTCTTAGGTACCAGGCAGGAAAACTAATTATATTTCACTGATAGATCACTATGGTAACTCATTCCATGAAATACAACTGTTTTTGAGTCATTTTGAAATTTCACCTAGACTGGAATTTTCTACATTTTCTTATTGTAATAAGGCCACACAACAACAGAAATGAAGTTTGTCTCCAACTGGAGCAGATGTATTTGAACAAAGTATAAACATTATAAAAGAACACACAATAAAACAATTATTTACAAAGCAGCCCATCACAGCAAATGAGACTAATGTGGGGCATCGTGCCACTCCGCATAACAGTTTCGCTGATGGAAAAAACACAGAGCGACCTGGCATTTCCTGCAGTAGACGCGGGTTCTGACACGTTTCAGTCCAGCTCTTTGACATCTCTGGCAGTATTTTCTTTTGTCATCACCCTCAATGTCCCCAGGCGCATAATACATGGGCATGCAGGTGACCGGTGGTGGTGCTGGTGGTGCTGAGCCTCTACCTAGTTCCAGCATTTCCTTCCCCAGCTTCTCCCTGAAGACCTTCTGAGTGTATGGCTTCTCGTTTTTGACCTTGCAGAGCTCCTGAAACAGGATGAAGCTATTCACCACTGCCACATCAATGAAATGATAAAAAAAAGTCTTGTACCATTTTGTGGTTTTGTGGTGGACGGTGTAGTATTTTATGAGTGCGTCTGACAGATCCACCCCCCCCATGAAACGGTTGTAATCGACTATGGAACAGGGCACATCAACAGTCTTTGCACTCCACACACCAGCCTGTTTCACCATGCGATTTACTGTTTGTCCCGAAAAGGCTTCATGAATAGTTGTGCACATATTGACCTCCTTTGTGTCCTTCCATTTCACAAAGAGAAGATTTCCTCTTCTGAGCCACCTCATGTCTCCCCTCTCAGCATTTTTAGGCAGGGTGTTGACCTCCACCTTTGGGTAGCCTACACGATTTGTCCGGATGGTCCCACAACAGCTTATGTTTTTTTTCAACAGTTCCTCAAACAGGAGAGGGCTGGTGTAATAATTGTCAACATAAAGTTTGTAGCCCCCACCAAGTGTCAGAAAAGGCAGCAGGTCCCACACAGAGGAGAAGGTCAGACCGTGGGCTGTAGTGGACTCAGTCTTCCCCTGGTATACAAAAAAATTAAAAGTGTATGCTGTTTGAGAATCAGCAAGTACAAATATTTTGTAGCCCCACTTTGTAGGTTTGTCCTTCATGTATTGCTT
>WNGW01000002.1:1633655-1657214 GCA_011952105.1 Coreoperca whiteheadi | reverse complement strand
AGAGGTTAAAAGGCTTGGGGGAATTCAGTTGGCATAGCATGGGTTCACACTTAAGCTGTTGCAGTCTGTCAGTGACAAGGCTTGGGTGAGCTGGGCTCGGCTTGGGCATGTCATGGTAGCGAGTCTGACTAAAAGCCCCAGTCTGCTTCTAACAAAGTGCTGGCCACATTGTCTTATCCACATCTTAAACGCCCTTTCTGAGGGCGCAATCCCATCGACAATTTGTCACATCTGACAAGTTTTTGTAACTTTCTGGAAGACTATCCAGCAATCACACACGCAGAGGTGGGGTCAGGTTTGAACTTTTTAAAGGCTTTAAATCATGCTTTGGAAAAGGAGTAGTTTCTCTTTCAGAGCCAGAGGAATGTCTTGATGGGGATAATACATGAATATTACTGTCAATTTAAATATTTCTCTGGTAAAACCAAAGTATTAATCCCAATCACCCTGCTGACCCTGGATCAACTGATCCCATCCCAGTGTGACGTGATGATAGATGACATTCCACTGTGCCTTTACACCATTTGGTGAATGCAAACATTTTGTCAATTGTTTAGAGAGGTCAATCACTCTCACAGCCTAATGTTTCAACAAGTGAGGGCTGATGGCCTCCCCCTATCTAGTCAACCCTGGGTTAATATTTATTCTGTATACGGTGGGGTTATTCTGTATTTATCCCCAAGGGGAAATGTCAGTCTCCCAACCGCTGAGATATGTGGGGAATAGAAAATGAATAATTATTAATAACTAGATAAGGAATGCAATAAAAAAGAATGAAAATATTTATATGTAAACGTACATAAACACAGTGCAAATAGTGTCCACATGTATAGTCAGTACGGTATAGTACAGTCCATGAGGGGTGACCATCATGCAAGACCTCACTGAGATGGCTGAGACTGAAGTCATTAGGGCAGCGACATCGTGTTGTCGACTGGCTGTTGGTACAAAGGCGCGTGAAGCGCCCCTTGGAACACCTCGGTAGGATGAAGGTGCTTCTTAGACCATTCATTTCCTCATGAAGGGGATGAAATGCACCACAGAGCGCCATAGGAAGTCATTCCTGCCTGTGGCCATCAAACTCTATGACTCCTCCCTCTAAGTGTTAGTCGACATGACCCAGAGTCACTAAACTGGACACCGACCATGAACATCTCTGCAATACTGGACATAATTTTGAATATTCGGTGTTAAAACTACTGTGCAATACACCCTGTTTTCAATTTAATTTGTGATACTTATTTATACTTCTAGAACAGCTGTGCAATATCCTCCGTCCCATTATATATTCTTAATAAGCTACACGTAACTTGACAGTTCATGCACCTTTACTTTATACTGTAATATTAACCTCAACCGGTTAACCCACTTTGTACAATAAACTTATTTAAATTTTAAATTTATACTTATACCCACTTTGTACTTACCTGTATTATAGTGTATTATATTTTTCGATTTTTGGTTAGTGCTTCCATTCTTGTGTGCACTAACGTGATAGTGAGCTGCTGTTACAAAGAGTTACCCCTCGGGGATTAATAAAGTATTTCTGATTCTGATTACTGATTAGAACATGCGGAGCAGCCTGTTGCACGCAATCATTGACCTGAGCCCCCTCAGGAGGGACAGTCTTTGTCCCTTCCTATAGACTGTCTGACCAGTCTAGTTTGTGGTTGAGGTGTAAGCCCAGGAACTTGTTTGGCTCCACCACATCTTCGTCCCTACCCTGAATGGTGATAGGTGTAGGTGGCCTCCGGATCCGTTGTGGGTCCACTACAGGCTCTTCTGTCTTGCTGATGTTTAGCTACAGGTGGTTGATGTTACACTAGCCAAGAAATCTCTTCACCAGACCCCTATACCAGAATTGAATCTGAAGTCAGATGTGTGTCGAATGAACAGAAAGGGCGACAGAACAGTTCCCTGAGGTGCACCCATGTTACGCTCCTTTATTCTATAAAGAACACAGTGGGCGAGGCCGTTGGTACTGTAGTTGAACTAATCCTGTGTCATCATTTTATCTTTGTCATTTGTTGAGTGTGTGTTTAGAGGATGATGTTGGGGAAACATTGAGAACTACAGGTTAAAACATGTTAGATTGTGATTCTGCTATTATATTGCATCATATGGTATGCTGTATCAGTGGAAAACCTTTCTAATTCACAATCAGTGTTGTTGATACCTTTGAGAAAACTTGGATAAATGCAAATATTAAAAGAAACAGCAAGGAAAACATGGAATAAGACGCCATTGGACTTCATCAGTAGTAGTGCTTGTCAGATGCTTTAACAGCTTTGGAAACCTCCTTCTTTCCTTCTAAACACCTTTCGGATGTTGAAATTGGGGGTCTGCATCCAACAATCTCTGTAACTTTCCGAAACCATCAATCCAACATTGACACTCAGTTCATGCCTTCCAGGAGAGACTGTCTAAAAATGTGCACCAATATCGACAAATTTAAACGATGATCTCGTCTCCCACCTTTCCATGACAGCAGGCTTTTCTACCACTTTTGAGTTTTGAATGTTGGACAACAGGTTATACAAACTAGTTCTTTTCCAGCCAAACCTGGTCCTTAGGCCTCCACTTTCAAGGCTCATTTTAATCATTATAGAACACTGGGTTGTTCAAAACAGAAAAAACTATTTTGGTGGAGTGAAAAGAATAAGGTGGAGATGAGGAGTCTGATGCTGATTCCCTGGAACCTAAAACTGTTTACCTGCTCCACCTCAGCTCCACTGATGTAGACAGGGCTCTGTGTCTTTCCCTGGTTTTTCTTAAAATCAGTGTTCAGCTCCTTGGTTCTGCTGACGTTGAGCAGGAGGTTGTTCTCTGTGCACCACTCTGCAAGATTGTGGATTTATGAAGTCTCATCGTTGTTTGTAATCCAGCTGATGGTGGTGGTGTCGTTGTCCACAAGCGTCACAACAGAGTTGTCTCCATGGTGGGGATTGGAGCTGTGGGTGTACAGTGTGAACAGGAGTTGAGCACCCACCCCTGGGGGGCTCCGGTGTTGAGTACTAGAGTGGAGGAGTTGTGGCCACCAATCTGAACTGTCTGCAGTCTGTTTGTGACGAAGTCCATTATCCAGCTGCAGAGTGTGGTACTCAAGCCCAGAGTGCTGAGTTTACCAATCAGTTTCATGGGGAGATTGTGTTGAATGCTAAGCTGAAATCAGCAAACAGCGTGCCTGCCTCCCAATAAGGAGATCGTGGGTTCGAATCCCGGACCAGACCATGATCTCTCTGGGTGGTGTCTGCATGTCCTCCCCGTGTCACCGTGGGTTTTCTCCGGGTTCTCCGGCTTTCTCCCACCGTCCAAAGACCGTTAGGTTAATTGATGACACCAAATTGACCCTAGTGGATGAATGTGAGTGTGAATGGTTGTCTGTCTATGTGTCAGCCCTGCGACGAGTTGGCCACTGTCCAGGGTGTACCCCGCCTAAGGCCCAAAGCCACTGGGATAGGCTCCAGTCACCCGCGACCCCCGACGGGAACAAGCGGTAGAAAATGACTGACTGACTGACAATGGCGGCTGTCTTGAAGCAGATGGGAACAATCTCCTGAGACAGTGGTATTTTAAATGTCAGTAATGACACTGACTAGATGATTGGCACATGTTCTTAGTTCACGGCCAGGGATGTTAACAGGTCCAGCTACACTCAGGATTCTTCTCACACATGGTGCACTTATGCTTTTTGTTACCTTGTGTTGTTATAATTGCTTCCATTGTCGTCACCATATGTAAGTCTCTTTGGATTAAAGTGTCTGCTAAATGTAAAGTACATCCACTGTGGATACGGACAGTGGCCGGTCCTCTGGAGTTTATCTGTCCAATTTCAGTTCACCACTCAGATCCATCAGCCTTCAGGCAAACTAACCTGCATCTGCGGACAGAAATCTGAAGACAAACACTCACTCCATCAGTGGACAATAAAGAAATGTCTTCTTCAGTGTTTTACTTGTTTTCTTATTTAATTTCAATTTCAGTTTTTTTTATACAGCCCAATATCACAAATCACAATTTGCCTCAAGGGGCTTTCCAAAAAGTATAACATACGACCCCCTCTGTCTTTAGATTGTAGATTCGAATAAAAACTACCCAAAAAACCCTTTTAACAGGGAAACGATGGAAGAAACCTCAGGAAGAGCAACAGAGGAAGGATCCCTCTCCCAGGACGGACAGACAGGAAGTAGATGTCGTAAGTACAGAATAGATTCACAAGAGAAGATCATAGTATATGCAATTAAAGTGACAAAATGTAGATTGTAAAACATCAGTGAAGAGGACGGATCCACAAGCACAATTGAGCTGACCATACAACCGCAACTTCCCAGGTTCAATTCCAGCTGTGGACCTTCGTTGCAAGTCTCTCTCGTCTTCTTAAAAATATGTTTTTCAGCAGGACATGAAAAACACAAAAACAAGTACTGAAAAATAAGAAAACACATTTGGATCACTAATTCACTACTTGAAGTCTTGTAAGTAAATTCTAACATAAATATAATATTTTAAAATATTCCTATGATATATCTCTGCCAGCAGTGTTGTTGTACCTCGTGACTTAATCCACACTTTTCCAGTTTTACTTTATCATATAAGTAACATACATTCTGTTGTAGCTATCAGTTTATTACATTTTTTCAGTTTCAGTATAATGTGCTTGAGCATTGGGCACTCTAAACAGTGTTCTACCTTGCCCTGCCTTTCTACCTCAGCAACAGTGTTGAGGCCAGGCTCTGCGAACATTATTTAGTATTAGAGCTTTCCTTCTTCACAACCGTAGCATTCTTTTTACACCGGTGTATTAGCTTGTTTTCCAGGTTTGAAACCTTGTAAATGGTGATCCGAAAACAGGTGCGCATATGTTGGGGGGGTTTTGAAACCTTGAGTTTCAAACGGGGAAATCTTTATTTTGAAACTTTTGTGGACGTACATTTGCACTCGTATTGCAGACTGCTCTTTCACAGAACACATCCTTCTCAGAGATCTGTCCATGCAGTTGCGAGCTTGTGAGTCACGGGATTATCTGGCTCCATTGTCTTGCATCTTCGGTCTGAAACCCCCGAAACTGGCACTTGATATGGAATGATATCCATCCCATAAGAGTAAGGGCTAGCAAAATGGCACAGCTTGTAGAGTCCTACTTAAACACACACACAAACTGCTTCAGTCATGCTGATTTCAGATGACTGTCATAATTGTTTTTGAGAGTATTTCAATCAGGAGAGACAAGTAAATTGAGTAAAGATAGACTATATTAAACAGATGATGTGAGGTGTTATTCTTGACTTTGTTAGTCTTTGGCGTTCAGACTCAAGGAGATATTGTTGGTGGAGGGCGTCTGCCGTGAGTAGCTGGAGAATAAATCCCCCCGTGGAGTCCAGACACTGGTGGTGGTGGCTGGAGACACTGCTGAGGCTGACGGCTGGGGTTGATGGCGATGAGCTGAAGGATCGGCGAGGACTTAACCATTTCATGACTTAACTGCACGCCGGGCGAGAATCATGATTTAAACGGACAGGTCATCAGTGAAGGTGTGTCTCTGTGCTATTGGATAGGTGAGACCAGCTGATGGAAGAGCTGATGTCCCGATTCACGGTTCCAGATAGTGACAGCGGGAATAGCAGGGCGCATGCATGAGAGGAGAGAATGGCAGAACGAAAATGCAATGCCTACGTCTGCAGAAGTCTAGTCTTCCTGACTGAACTTGCGCCATAGCTTCATTGCTAGGTCCATACAAACACAGAGACACATGTACCACACACACACACACACACACACACACACACACACACACACACACACACACACACACACCACTTCAGGTTCTGAAACTCTGTTTGGAAGCCAGCGTTCTACTACTACTGAACGACAAATACACCTTGCGCAAGACACAAGTTTAAATGAGTTCATGGAAACCTCTACATCTACATACATTTTATTATGTGCACCATCTGATACCGTACATGACCACACTTGAAAGACAGAATTTTGTAATATTTACCCATGAGAGGGTAACATGCTTATTTTCCTTCCTTCTCAGCGTGAGATGAGAAGATATTGGCCTCATGTCCATGTGTTACGCTGGCTTAGCATAAAGACAGGAAGCAGGGGGAGTCTGGCTCTGTCCAGCGTCCTAGAATACACCTGCCAACACATCTAAAGCTCACTGAGTAACATATTGTATCTTGTTTGTTTCTCTATGAATTGAGAGTCATTTGGCTGTCATGTGGTCTCTAAAAAAAAAAGGGTGGTAGATGTGTTTGTAGCGGCGAACCTGCTTGGCCGGCTTCAGCGTTCATGTTGGAATGAAAAGCGCCCGGAATGACGTCATTGCGCCTTCCGGGGACACCGCGTCAACCATAAACCAGGCTGGAAGCGCTTCACTCGGTCATTGCTCCTCCGAGCAGCAGCCTGGTTGTTAGACGCTCATTTTTCCGTGCCAGTCAAGAAGCGATTCCACTCCTCATTTCTAATCACAACAACGATCGTATTTATAATAAAGATGAAACAACTATGAATTTATAACTTCAAGTTTTTCTGCGGGGCGTTGCTTCTTCTGCAACAATGACAGAAAAAACCTCTCGCTCTCTGTTTAGAGACAACTGACAAATATGTGGAATGAGTACGTAATTTAAAAAACACAATCCCAAACAGCAGTGATACTATTTCTAATAAATATAGTAAATGGGCAGATCTTGATATTTCATCATATTGGGGGGGGGGAATCACACCGGGTGAACGACGGGAAGAGGGGCAGAAAAGTCTTGGCAAGCATGGGATATTATTTATCCAAATCAGATCTTTTATATCACAAATAATCGTATGTATATATTTTATAACAGATCATCAGTGTGTTTTATTGCCAGATCCGCTCACGTGGAAAAAAATAGACCACATGCCAAAACTATCACTGAGTGAAAACAGCAAGCCTCTGCGTGTCGAAAAGGAAGCGCTTCGGGGTGCGTCGCTGTGTGTCGCAGTGCTTTGCAGCGCTTCTGCGTCCTGTGCCCCCCCACCGTGACTCCCCCAAAAACCACAAATAGTCATTTTTACATTTCTGTTTCTGCACGGATTAAAAACATTGGGGTAATTCAGAAACAATTTCTTCATTACGTAGTTTGCCACCAGCGCTGACGCGTTTATTTTTCAACAGTAAAATGTAAAATGCTGATTATTGTTTGAACTCCTTACTGATCTTCATCTCTTTCTTTGCCTACAGAAACTACTGGAGAGCTGGAGACAGACCCGCTCACCCCAATGGAGGAGATAGAGGAGAAGGAGAAAGGCATGATGGGAAAAGAGCAAGAAGATGAGAGCAAGGGCCAAGGACAACCAGCCAACATTAATACCCAGGATTCCATGACAGAAAAAGAGAAGGCCTGTGCGGGGGTTCATATAGAAATGGAGGAGAAAGGGAAGGGAATAGAGGAAGGAGAGATGAAGACAGAGATGGAGGCGGAGGTGAAGGTGGAGCTGTGTCCGTCTGTGCCAGGCCAGCAGATGAGCTTTATCCGGGGCACCGACCTGTTTGGCTACGTGGGCATTGAGGCAGTACTGGACCAGATGAGGAGCAAGACCATGAAGGCCGGCTTCGAGTTCAACATCATGGTGGTTGGTGAGTCTCAACAGTGGCTTCCTTTCCTAGAGTAGGGAAAACGCCCATTCACAAACCTGAAACACTACAACCTGCTGTTGAAAATAGTCACCAGTAGGGCTGAACCATTTGGGGAAAATATCTAAATGAAAGTTGTTATTGTTATTATTATTGTCTGACTAATTATTGCAATTGTGATGTAAATTACGATGGATTCAATTCCAGGCTTGTAATGGTTTTCCACATAGTATTGAACATTTGTACCAGGTATAATCACACTTATCTCACTTAATTGATAAAAATTGATAAAATGATGGCTTGTTGTTGAAGAACATGCTACAACTCAATATAGCAGGAGAAGTTGGAAGGCAGTGTGTATAGCTGGCAAAATTGAATCTTAACAAATTGTCAGGACCCCTTGTCCTCTCTGTACACTTGTTTTAAAGTAATATGGGTGATGTTACTTTTATAATATTCAGGCAAACCCACACAATGTCACCCATTCTGACATGTGAGTCAAATGTAGGATTATTTAAAGTGTGTATTCTAAGTACGTGATGCTGATAGTGTCGTAAGTATTCTACATGTAGTCTTGTAAACTCAGGATTGCAATGATTGTGAACTATATTTGCACATTCGCAGTTGGTTTGGAGGACAGAAATATGAAGTTAATCAAGTAGCTGTTATGGAGCCTGCTCTGATTGATAGACAGAGCAGAAAACATATTAGGAAAAGACAATTTTTTAGTGTATTTCCTCTGTTTACAGAAGGTGACAAATTACATCAATGCCACAAATTGGCAACTCATGTCACATTTCTCTATCGCATTGAGACTATCTCTCCACACAGTTACATATTCAATATGTACGGGGACTGACCCCACTGGGGCAGCTGACATTGATACCTCTTTAAGACCCATCACTACGTGGTCCATGCACAGGCCAGGTGTGCATGTATTCACTGATTCATTCATTTCCACTATGGTAGGAGACGTGAAAGCAGACTTAAATTTGTGAAGGAAGATTAGCGAAATATCCACTTACTGTTGTGTGAGAGCGTTGATCTTTAAACTTACATTTACATTACATTTAGCAGACGCTTTTCTGCTTCGGGCCCCTCCCATGAGGGGACAACAAAACACCAGGAATAGCTCCCAGAAGCTCTTTAAAGAGCAAGTCCAAGTCAAGCTGGGTGAGTGGGGTGCTCTGGAGGAGGGATTGAGGGCCAGGCGGAAGACCTCTGGCGGATGGCCTGAGGGCAGAGCAGAAACTGGGCTCAGAACCTTATGAGGCTGGACAGGATGCCAGCTGCAACGACAGAAGCCAGCTGAAGACCGGCGGCAATGACAGGAGACCTCAGGAGGCCTGACGGGATGCCAAGGGTCACCGCCGAGGCTGGAGATCATGACTGGAGACTGGTGACAAGGCAGCCGGACTGGGCTGCAGTCGCGGAACCAGAGCTTGCTGCTGCTCAGGAATGGGCTGCACCACAGAGCGTTCAGGGACCTAATGCAGACCAGGGGTTTCAGAGGGATGCAGCAGCGGTTCAGGGGACTCGGAGGGCAGCAGCTGCTCAGGGGTTAGGTGCAGCACAGATTGGGGAGCTGCAACTCCGGAAGGTTCAGGGGAGAGCTCTTGGGATTGCTGTGGCAGCGCAGAGAGTACAGAAGGCCATTCAGGCTCAGCAGGGAGTTCGGAAGGCTGTGGCGACCAAGAGGGAATGCAGAAGGCTGCGGCGACCAAACGGGGAGTTCAGAAGGGCATGGCGGCCCAACAGAGAGTAAAGGAGGCCGTTGCGGCCCAGGTGTCGGCCGGACCGCTGACTGGACTTCAGTAGCAGAAGTCGGCTGGATCACCGTCTCGAGATCAGGCAGAACTGGAGACGTCACTGTGACGCTGTGTCTCTGTAATGCTGGGTTGCTGTGTCTCTACAACGCTGGGCAGCGGGACCTCCACAGCGCAGGGCAACGGTGACGCTGATTAACAATATTCAGCATTGTAGGTTTAGCTGGTAGGTTGTCGAGGAGGCAGGTGGTTGGATAAGAAGCTGACACCAGCTTTAACAATGTTTCAATAGAGATAGAGCAACACTAGCTTGGTTTCAACATATGAATATTGCACTGCTGATTTTATAGAAATAACTGGAGATGAGGAACTAATTTTGCTTCTAATCTCATCTATTTTTCTGCCGAAAAAATAAAAACAATTATGGGTGAGCAGCTAACAGATGGCTGATTTAGAGATTGGCTACAGAGTCAAAAAGAAATCTAGGATTGTGTTTATTGTTACAGCGGACAGAGCACGCTCTTAATATAATACACATTCATGCATTTTATGATTTGGCACTTGCGTTCAGGTGCAACTGAATCCAGGAGACTAGAAAGGCTATGTTTAAGTCACTGGTAAAATTTTCAACAGCGCTTGTACCTGCAGTGAAGGGAGCCAGTACAACAGGCAATCGGTCACCAAGTGCAGCTAAAGTTGACAGACCATTGTGGCGAGTAGTAATACGTCGGCACCGGCTAGTGTTGCTTCAAATTTGATGAGAATGTGATCTGGCATCACAAAACTGCATTTCCTATTGTACAATGACAAAAAACCCTTGAATCCTTGAATGTGACAATAAAGCAAATTGTAAGAAAGGTCATATAGAGCCATATACGTTTCACCTTCACAAACAAACAAAGATGTAGATGCAAACAACAGGATTTGGAACATTTAGAAATTATGCAACTTGTTGAAAACATTTTTCATTTTGCTGTTCCTCAAATTTTTTACAACATGCTACTGGCTGAACTAAAACTAAACAAAGAAATCCAGGGAGAAATCCCTGACTATGCAAAAAGTGATTTAAGGTGTGATTATAAGTATATAGTGATCCACACTTCAGTTCCACTGTTAGTAATTTAGGAATATCTGTGTGTGTGTGTGTGTGTGTGTGTGTGTGTGTTCATGGGTGTGTGAGCCAACGTTCTCCTGCTACAATCTTCTTACACTCAAACCAGCCACCTTGCTGTGATTTGGGCAGTCACAGAGCTCCACAGAGAGGTCAGCTCCTTCTGAGCCACTGAGCAAAGCTCTCCACTGTGGCAAGCTGGCGGTTTGGCCAATGGCAAGTCTCATGGCCACCAGGTCACGAGGATGTCATGTGATTTCCTAACAGTTCTCTGTTTTCCCTTTTCACTTAGAGGAAACTTAGCAGTAATATCCTACAGCATCAGCCTACTCTGTTTCTTACAGTGTGTGTGTGTGTGTGTTAGTGTGGGAGTTGCTGGGTCTATTGCTCATTAAGATCATTTACTTTTCGTATTGAAAGAGGAAGTATGTTTCTGTGAGGAGGAAGTGGTTTTGAGAGTTGGGCTTTCTGCTCGTTCCTGTCACACACACAGAGATGATACACATCTGTTTGATTGAACACAGTAACTTTCCCTTGATAATTATTTCAAATTTACTTTGTATGTAAAATAACGTTATTACAAATTTGGTCAATATGAATTTTTCCATGGATGTGTGATTGTGTCTGTCGTTACCACCTGGGTTACCAGTGACCCCTTCACATTACACATCTTTCAACATTGGTTTCTGTATCAGTGCTGAAATCAGAATCAGCTTTATTGGCCAGTTATGTATACACATAAAAGGAATTTATCGGCTTTTTGTTGCTGTCAATGTACGTACAGTGAAATAGATATAAATACAGCTAAAAACAAGGACAGCACACTCAACAAGTTAAACAAACATTAAGCTACTATTTGCATATATATTTACATTTCCATTTAGTCATTTAGCAGACGCTTTTATCTAAAGCGACTTACGTATGAGGAAGACAATGGAAGCAATTATAACAACACAAGGTAAAAAAAAGCATAACTGCAGCAGAAACTAGTCTGTTAAAGCCCAGCACAGTATACAAAGCTAAGGATAGGAAAAAAAAAATGTATTTGGTTTTTTTTTAAAGAAAAGATATATACAGTATGTATATATATATACATACTGTATATATATTTAAGTGCAACAAACAGCAACAGTAACATCTGTAAACAGAAATAAATATGATCAATGTAACAGGTTGCTTTATTACATGAGGCAGTATTTACATTTACATTTATATTTGCAGTGTGCGTAAATTTAAAAAGTGATCATATTTACATAAATAATGAGATAAATCTACAGATACAGTGAATGTTTTAGTTATGGTGTTAATGCACAGGGACTGTTTCTGACAGTGTTAGCTGTGACTCGTGTTAACTGTTCATCAGAGTGAAGACCTGTGGGTAGAAACTGAAACTGAAACTGGTGTCTGGTTGATTTGACATACAGTTCTCTGTAGCGCATCCCAGAGGGGAGGAGGTGTGATGGATCTGCAGTGATGTTTCCTGACTCTGGACGTGTATAAGCCCTGAATGGAGGGCAGGTCGGCGCCTCTGATCTTTTCTGCAGTCCTGACTGTCCGTTGCAGTCTTTTCCTGTCCTGTTTGCTGGACCTTTTTGAGGATGGTGTCGATGTTGGACCACCACTTTAGGTCCTGCTTGATCCTTCAGGTTTCTGGGATCCACAGTGTAGTTGGATGTAGTGATAGGGGGAAGTGTTGTGGGGGCTCGTCCTAAAGTCCACCGTCATCTCCACAGTTGTGAGCGTGTTCAGCTACAGCTTGTTCTGAAGGCCAGCTGTTCAACCTCCCTTTTGTTTGCAGACTCGTCAGCATCCTGGATGAGGCCAAGGACTGTCGTGTCGTCTGCGGTTCTCTGGTGCAGTCATTGGTGTAGAGAGAGAAGAGCAGTGGGGAGAGCACACACCCCTGGGGGGCGCCAGTGCTGGGACAATGAGCTGGGTTAGTTTAGTGTGTAGGATGTCCGGGATGATGGTGCTGAACGCCGAGCTGAATTCCACAAACAGGATCCTTGCGTATGTCCCTGGACTGTGGAGGTGTTGCAGGATGTAGTGCAGTCCCATGTTGACTGCATCATCCAATGACCTGTTTGCCCAGTGGTCAAACTGCAGGGGGTCCAGCAGGGGTCCTGTGATGTCCTTCAGGTGGGTCAACACCAGTCTTTCAAAGGACTTCATGACTACAGACGTCAAGTGACAGGCTTGTAGTCATTTAATCTGTGATGGAGGGTCTTTTGGGGACCAGGATGATTGTGGAGCGTTTGAAGCAGGCGGGGACTTCACACAGCTCCAGTGATCTGTTGAAGGTCTGAGTGAAGATGGGGGCCAGCTGGTCAGCACAGACCTTCAGGCAGGAGGGGGACACACCATCTGTTCCTGGTGCCTTCCTGATCTTCTGTCTCTGAAAGAGCCGACACACAACCTCTTCGCAGATCCTGAGTGCAGATGGGGGGTCATTTGGGAGGGGTGAGGGGTAGCAGGGGCTCTAGCTGGTTGTTTGACTTTGTAGCGAGTGAGGGATGTAAGTGTGGATATACCAAACCTTCAGTAAACCACATTCAGGTCGTCAGCCAGTTGGTGATTCGTCACGGTGTGGGGGGATGGTTTCCTGTAGCTCGTTATCTCCTTCAGGCCTCTCCACACTTTCGCAGGGTCGTTGGATGAGAACTTGTTTTCCAACTTCTCAGGACTTACACAGGACTCTGTCCCCACTTCTGTAAGCCATCTACTTGGCCTGGCCTGTCTCAGCTTCTAATCCAACATTGACAGTTTGATGGAGCAGACAGCTTGTACAGAATCTGAGAGCTTCAGAAGGCTTTTAATTCATCTTCTTTAGATAAGGAAACATGGGAGAAATAAATACTACATACATTTAGAGAATTGTTAAAAGCATTGGTTTTTCGTGTGTCTGCAGGTCAGAGTGGTTTGGGGAAGTCCACGCTGGTCAACACTCTGTTCAAGTCCAAAGTCAGCCGGAAGTCCTGCACACCCAACTACGAAGAGAAGATCCCCAAAACAGTCAAACTTCATTCAGTCAGCCATGGTAGGTCCACACACACACACACACACACACACACACACACACACACACACACACACACACACTGTAGTTACACACACATTCTACAAGTACACACATGCACCCACACACACACAGGAAATGTGCTACGATTCCTTCTGAAGGCATGATGTGACCTCCTGGTCCATCAATATGTGGATTTGTTCCTTTATGGCTTTAAAGTAGACAATATGGCTATATTGTTTGGAGAAATTCGAATGATGAAGGTGGGGTGAAATCACATATGAAAGCTGTCATCACTAGGTGACATTGCAGAAAGTACTTGGGGTGAAATGCTCACCAGTACAAACAGAGCGTCATTCATAGTGAGTGTGTGTGTGTGTACTACACTCTCACATGTATCGTACACTCTGAAACAGAAAACATGAAAAGACTACTCTAGAAAACTCCAGCCTGGTATGAATGGAATCATTAGAGTATGCTGTTGAAGAGCATCTCTGTAAAAAGCCTTAATATGGTCATGATTCAAAAGGAAACTGCAGGTTTCTGGTACACATTACTAACTTTTTACAAATTAGTGAGAATGACAGGATGATCTATTGTTACAGTGTTACTATACTTAAAGATTATACTTACCTGATTTTGTAAATGGGTTAATATGCTTGAGTATACACACAAACCGATACTGTTATAAGAAGATGAAGGCTATTATAATGAGTCCAAGCAGACTGAATGATTGTAGTGCAAAGCATGAAGGTCTACTTACCAGCACATTGATCTGAATGGACAGATCAACTTTAGGTCTGTTAATTCTGTTCAGGGAGCATTTTCAGGAAATCAAGGTGAAGTGATGGCAAGATAAGGAAATGAGACTCCCCTCCACATGACAGGACTGTCAGAATGAAACTAGATCTGTTTCTATTTAAATGAACCAAGTGAACCAGAGCTGACATTTAGCTCTTTATTACAGGTCAAACGCTATATGGTCATTCTGCAATTTCTTTCTGCAGTTTACGGTTAAACTCATTAATTTGTTAGTGACAATTCTCTATTTCCCTCGTTCCCTTCAGCCTTCCCAGTCACACCTCTCACTCAGTCTTTACATTTACCACCACTGCTTCAGCAACAAACTGAGATGTATTTACAGTATTGTCACCTACTGCTGCGGTGCATAAGGCTCACATGACACTGTCATAACCATGACATGACACCTGTCATGAACAGGAAAGAATCTTCGGTCACTTATGTCATTTTTAATGCAAAGTCGATATTTAGGGTTCAAACCGTGAAGCGGTAGAACCCTACTGAGTGTTGCTTTATTATTATTATTATTTGTCTTATGCTGTGGATCAAATTGCCATAAGATGGAATGAGTTAGAAACACGAACCTTGGCCCAATAACTGGAAATTATGTTCATGTGCTTCAACAGAAATATGAGCCCAATCGACCACATGGTGGCTCTGTAATTAAGGCCCAAACGTTATCAAAAGTTGCACAAGGCTTGTTGATATCTTATTTACTTTTCAAGATATCGACCAGTGAACTTCAAAAGAGGCGTGGCCAAGGTCAACAACCGTCCTGAATCAGCCTGACGCAAATTTGGCCACAAATATATGACCGTTTGTCCAAACACCAACAAAGTTGGTGGATATTTTAAATTACGCTGTTGATAAATGTCCCTAAAATGTCTTTGAAATTGAGCTTGAGCAAAAAAGGGTTTGAACCTGGAATGGCCGCTTGCAGCTGTGTTGTTTGAGGTGTCTTTGTCTTTGTCACTCATAAACATAAAGACGCCTTGATGTTCATGGTTAAAACTTTCTGAGGCCATGCTGAGCTCACTGCCTATAAATCCAGTAGAATTTGGGAAGTGAAAAGCGGTTGCACAACTAAGACCCTCCAGCATCTGTAAAGCACATTAGAAACCTAGTAAAAGGTGTATGTGTGTGTGTTCATGTGTGAGAGAGAGGTTTTGTCCCCTTGCATTGTGGGCTGAATATAAAATAAAGTAAATGTCAAATAAAATCTGAGATGTGAAAGTTCACTAAAAACGTTCACTAAAAAAATGAATTCGCACAGCAGATAAATAACAATTGATCATAAAATATTTGATTGTAAGAAAGAATTTTCTACCTAAATATTCTTAAGGTAAAATCTATTATAATAAACCAATGATAATTCAATTAAATTTTATTTATAAAGCCCAATATCACAAATCACAATTTGCCTCAAAGGGCTTTACATACGACACCCTCTGTCCTCAGACCCTCAATTCAACTAAGAGAAAACTGCCCCAAAAAAACCCTTTTAACAGGGAAAAAAAAAGATAGAAATCTCAGGAAGAGCAACAGAGGAGGGATCCCTCACCCAGGACGGACAGACATGCAATAGATGTCGTGTGTACAGAATAGATTCATAGAAGAAGATCAAAGAATCATAATGACAAAAATGTAGGTTGTAAAGCATTAATGAACAGGATGGATCCAGAAGGACAACTGAGCAGCTTCAGGTGTTGCCCACTGTGTGGGATCCGAGCCACACATGTGTGTGTCTCCACCATGGAGACAACAGCACTGTTCCGGCAGAATCTGGTCACACGGTCAGAAAACAAGGTTTAGGGAATTCCAATTCCAATTTCTTCACTCTGGCTGTTTGTAAAATGTAATGGCACTCTGACAGACAAAATGTCATGTAGATCAGTATAGGTGCCAGGTAGTGGCAGGTGTTCCCCCCCCCTGGAACTTTAGATGGGTAAAAGCCTCAATCAGCGTCATACAAAGTGCTGGTTGGATCGTCTAACAGCATCTGAAACCCCCTTTCTAAAGGCGAAATCAGGGTCTGACAATATTTGGAACCTTCCAAAACAGACAATTTGACGATCATGCCCGCCTCAAACGCTTCGGCATGCCAGTGGTCTGGGCCAGAGAATCTGATGGGTCACAGATATTTGAGACGACACATCGAGCTGAAGTATCCAACCAGTCTTGGGAAATATCTGCCAGTGAATGATGTTTCAAATGAAATCATTAAAAAGGCTAAGGCTAAGCCAACAGCCACAAAGTTCCTCCACCCAAGTCAAACTCACAGCATTGTGTAAAGGAAAAAAACGTGAACATGAACTAGCTCTTTTTAGTCTGTGTGAACTTGCACAACACTGCATGTCAGTCTCACATCTGAATAAGCACCGTGGTCACTTTTACATAAAAGTCACCACTACAGTCTTACTAGGCCTGTAGCATTTCTGTAGCAATTTCAACAAGGCACAAGTGTGAATTGGTTGCTGTCAGATTAAGATAAAGGGGAAACATGCAGAGAGAGCGAGATTAATCTTATACCGCCTTCTAAAATCACTGTAATAAATGTATTACCTCAATTTTATACGCAAAATCCATCCATGGATTGATGGAAAAACTGTGCAAGAGCTCATTTTAAGTTGTTACATTATTCTCAGATCAGTCCTTAAAAACGATTTATCCCTTGTGGTGCATCAGGATCAAAAGAGGTTAAAAACTCTTCCAACCACAGTCATAATATACTGCTCAAAAAAACAAAGGGAACACTTGGAGTTACATTGTGTTGTTTAAGTGTTCCCTTTATTTTTTTGAGCAGTACGATAGTTCAGATATTGTACACTGATTAACTGCTCATAAGCTGATTGTCACGTTAAGGCATGTACAATTTATAAGATATTGTTATATACTGTATGTTATGAAATCCATTCTAGTCTGTTCATTCACAACATATCTATTATGAGTCATACAGTGCATTGAAGGCACTGGAGGTTCCCAGATTCCCATTGTATTTATGACAATAGCAATGGACTCAATTGGTAGTCTTTATTCTGCTGCGTGGCTTTCCTAAAACATTTACATGTTGTCACACACCTGAGTGTGGAGAACAAAGACAGAGGTCTGAATGTGGAACAAAAAAGCCTGGACTAGGAGAAATAGTGCCAAGCCCCCTCAGGTTTGTTAATTCTCACCTGTGTGCGAATTCTGTTTGAATCCACACTCTGGATTCCTACTGGATGAGCCGCCACAGGAGCGCAGGAATCTCCGGATCTCCGGTCAGGACGTCATCATCTCTATAAAGGCAGAGCGCACCGGTCACTTGCCATCTTTCCGCTGCACCTCCGTTGCTACAGGGGACAAATCGCGTGAACTTTAAACTCCCTCGGTGTAGTCTTAACCTCGCTGGACTGTTTTGTGTTTGCTGAACACATTTTGGATCCAGAAAGAGATTGTTATATTCCACACAACAATCCTTTACCTGCAATAGGAAGATTGGGATTTAACCTTTTCCTTCACGGAAGCGAAGGAACCACTGAGCTTCTCTCTTCCCACCAAAAATCGACTGCTGTTTCCCCCCACCGCCTGAGAGCAACAGCTTTGCCATTGAAGCTATCAAATAGCTTCATGAAGAAATACCAAGTAAGACACTTGTGTCTGGGCAGAGATAGAGTTTATAACTGTGTTATTCAGTGTGCAAAATACAGTGGGGCCCGGGGGGCTCAACCTCCCCGATTAACCCTTGAGACCCCCCTTAAAACCTCAAAAGCAAATTTTGTCAAAAATATGTAGGCTGTCTGTCAGCATCCACTGTAATTGCTCTTGTAAGTGCGCCAGATTGGTGCCAATTATTGTCATGTCTGCATTGTAATGCACAACTTCTTTGCCTCTCCTTGTTGTAAAACAACATGCATCCAAACAACTTTAGCCAATACAACCTCCTATGTCAGTGTTGCTTTACGAATACTATAGCATATCGGATTATCAAAAATTGGTAAGTGTGTGTTGTCATGAAGGCTATAGACTTTGTTTGTCTTGGCTTGCAGTCGCATACATTAAATATTGTAATGTTATAGGCCTACTACTTTTTGAGGAAATTTAGAATGGTATTGTGCAACAATTGGGAGATGGGGACCCCCCCGAATATTGACGTGTATTTCGCACACTGCTGAATATGTTAAATGGGGTACCTATAGGCCTGCAATAACCAGAAGCATGTAATATTGCCAGCAATGATATGGTTTAATATGACCATATACCATGAATGAAAGTCAGGTGTAACTAAGACTGAAAATAAAATCAGAAGGTACAGTGAGCAGCAGTTATTTGTTATTCTATCCAAGCTTCATTGTTGTGAATTCTGCTTTGCATTATTGAGGGATATAATGAACTGACACGTCCAGTATAGCTGATTGTTTCTCGTGCCAAGCATGTTCCAGTTTGTATCAGTACCACGACGCTGGGCCGTTTACTTAGTTTTACTGTAGAAGCTAATAACTGCGCTTTATCAGACCAAAGTCCAATAACAGGGCTGTTGAATGTAAGTTTGCTGCCAGGTTCCTGTGTGATAAAGGGACAGCTATTGTGTCTTACCACAGCATCTGAGATCTCTTGTACCTTAATTTGGATGTCTTTCCCCCTATCTCTCCTTTTACTTACACACACACACACGCACACCTATACACACCTACATCTCAGTTAACCCAGATAGCGTGGTGGCTTAGCCTTGCTACGTTCCACACCATCTTGAGGACAAGTAGAGCGCAACCTCCATTTTTTTCTCTTCCCCTTTTTGTTTGAGTTTTCGCGGGCCTGCCCGCCATTTTGAATCTGTGCGTGACGACCACCCACGTGGTCACATCCGCCATCTGTCCCGCTCCCCCCCCCTCCGTTGTCCCCCACGCACATATACTTACACATGCACACACATACACTCTACATGCTTGCTGATTGTTGAATGCTTATTGTGTTTGGAGTACATGAAAATGTATTGGCTGACGTGATTGATTATTGATTGGTGCTTAAGTAAATGAACACTATTGTACCTTCAAAGAGCAATTCCTGTGATTCTTTGTGTATGCGTTGCAATAAAATCTGGTTGTTAATAGTCAGTGCTCGAATTCACCCTTCACTGTCTGTCCACCTTATTAATGTAAGACAGTACTTTAAATATTAGCCTTTCTAAGTGGACAGCCACCTTTTGGTTATTGGTCCCTGATCCCAGGGTGGTGCCCCGTAACTATTAATCCATATTAATAATTGTATTAATACATATCTTTGATATTTTTCTAATAACCAAACCTGCCTTACCTGAATCCCAACATTAGAATCAGGACATGATTCACATTCAACTGCAAAGTCCATTTTGATTTAATTTTCTACAGTTTGACACATCAGCATGGGGCTTTGCTGGATTGTCTGGTAAACGTAAACCACTCAGGAATGGCAGAGACCTTTTGTAATTATTGCACATGTAACCCTCTCCCTCCCGTTCTTCTATGTGTAGTGATTGAGGAGAAAGGGGTGAAGATGAAGCTGACAGTGATTGACACTCCAGGATTTGGAGACCAGATCAACAATGAGGACTGGTGAGTATCAGGAGGTTGGAGGCAAGAAAGGAGAAATGGATGGAGGCAGAGAAGAAGATTTACTTTCCATAACTGGCTACATTATTATTTGCGAGCAATTGATTTCAATTATTGTAATCCAAACCAGAAAGCAACATGGTTAATGGGAAATGTTGTAGCAGGCTTATTGCTACCGTGGGTTCCTTGGCTAAAAAAAAAAATACACTATGGTACGTTTTTCCAGGCCCGTACTTTATTTAGCCAACTGCTCACACACACACAATTGGCACAGGTCCCTCAAATTGTGTATCTGGCTTGGCCGACTAGTCACGCTGGTCTAGGTGCCCTTCTTCTTGCAGTTATCCATGCATGGAATACACAGTCTCTCAGCCCCTCTGACTGTCTGGCGTAGACCGTGTGTGAGGCAGCTGCAGGTCCAGCACGCTACTGCATATAAAAGTGAGAGCACAATTAGACAATGAGTCTCAGCTGTGTCAATTAGCACAGCAGCTGACTGCTTAAACGTGCCCACACCTCAGGGGATGAACCGCCCATAATAACCGGCCAGCCCCAAGAACTGCATCACCTACTTTTGGGACTTGGGCCTCGGGCAGGCAGCGATTGCTGCTATGCACCTGGGGGTGGACCAGCCCTCCGCCCAAGTGGTCCCCCAGATACCAGACCTCCCTCCATCCAACTGCACACTTCTTCATGTTGGTGGCGAGCCTGGCCTGCCTCAGTGACTCGAGCACCACGGCCACCCGCCACACATGCTCCGCCCAGCTGTTGCTGTGGATGATAACATGGCGGCAGCATACACGGCATGTAGACACAGGACCCGGTCCATGTGCTGATGGAAGGTGGCTGGGGCCCCGAACAACTAGGATGGAATAGTGACAAATTATTTCAAACCGTACGGAGAGGAGACGGCCATCTTTTACTTAGAGTCTGGAGACAAGGGAATCTGCCAGTAGCCCTTGGTCAAATCTAGTGTCCTGAAAAAATTAGCAGTGCCTAGCCGATCCAGGAGCTTGTCAACCCGGGGCATCAGGTAGACATTGCTTAATCCACCAGAACTAACACAAAGTGATATCCATGAGCGCGCCGGTGAAATGGCTTGACAATGTCCATACCAATCCGCTCAAATGGAACCTCGATAAGCGGTAATGGGCGCAAAACCGCTCTCAGGATGGCTGTCTGGTTAACCATCTGGCACTCGGGGCAAGACGCACACCAGCGGTGTACCCCGAATCCCAGGCCAATAGAATTGGGCCATGCGGTCTAGTGTTTTATCAAACCCCATATGTCTGGCCATTGGGTTATAGTGAGCTGCCTGGAAAACTTTTCCGGCAGCTTTTTGGAACCAGCAACTGGGTAATGTCTTCCCTTACCTAAGTGTCATGACTGTCCCTAATCAAAAAACGACCTTGTGTCACCGCTGAGCACAGCACACCCTGACAGTTGTGAATGTGCATTCACCCCACACACTGCCCCACTAAATTATCAAACCCTAGCCAATCCATGCCTAAAATCAAGGAGTGAGTGAGAATGAGACTCAGCTGTGTCAGTTAGCTCTCCCTGGCACTGTTCACCTGAGCCACTCCCCCACCTCTCCCTCTCTGCACCTGGCTGCTTAACCACACCCACACCTCCACAGTAGTCTTTATTAGTCAGTCAGTATTAGTCTTGTTCCGTTTGGGGTCGCGGGTAACTGGAGCCTATCGCAGTAACTTCGGGCCTTAGGCGTGGTACACCATGGACAGTGGCCAACTCATCGCAGGGCTGACACATAGACAGACAACCATTCACACTCGCATTCATCCACTAGGGACAATTTAGAGTCACCAATTAACCTAAACATGCATGTCTTTGGACAGTGGGAGGAAGCCAGAGAAAAACCACGGTAACACGGGGAGGACATGCAGACTCCACCCAGGGAAATTGTGGTCTGGTCTGGGATTCGAACCCATGATCTCCTTATTGGGAGGCAGGGGTGCTAACCGCTCTACCACAAAAATATAACTTTAGGTTGACAATCGCTACACAGCTTTTTCTGCTTCCATCTTATTCACAGAGATTCTCATTATCTGACTTGCTAGCGTGAGAGTTCCCTGTTAATGATGCTGACACCGACTGACAATTTACTACTACTACTGAATAACAATGGCCCTGGCTATGAATAACATTGTACTCTAAATTCTAACTACAACAAACACTTTCTTCCAATAAACACATGAACTCTCCTAACTTTACGTCCAAGAAATTATTCTATTCAATAACCTGCACATTATTTATTGAGTGCAATTTCAGATATCCATAACATACTTTATGAGGCAAAATGCAGTATAAAACACTTGCTCTTGAAAATCTGATTTTGTGCCTAAATTACCCCATAATTTTTATTTATATAATTTTATTACATTAGTTTAATCAGTGCAGAGTGAGACATTGGAGAGTTCCGTTGGCTCTGTACTCCAGAAATCCCAACAAAGTCATCATATTTTACATTTGGCTTCGCAAACTCAGTGGAGCATCTCTTGGCTGTCGTGTCTGTAATGGATTCTTGTCCTGCACTGTCCTCAACTAAACACTGTATAAACAAATAGGCTTATTCTTTTCACCTAGTGTGGATGTAAATATCTCAAACAGCCTTCAAGTTGAAAAGGAGCACTTTCACCGCCGGGTTAGCATTTAATTTTACATTCAATGCGCTGGGGTACAGAATGAATCTCTTGTTGCTGTCCTAGTACATTCTGACTGCACAGATGGATCAACAAAGTTGGTGCAACACAGGGACCTCCTGATTTACAAATTAAGCACTGAAACTAATAATGTAGGGAAGGGATAAATGATTAAGACCAAGACTAAAACAGTGATAGTTTTGGTCTTGTTATTGGATTTGGGAATACTACGAAAAATATAGTATAGTGCAAACTTTTTCCTTTTTCCAAAATTTCCTCTCTTCTCTGCTTCTCCTCTCTCCAGCTGGGAGCCCATAGTGAAGTATGTCAATGAGCAGTATGAGAAATACCTGAGAGAGGAGCTGCATGTCAACCGCAAGAGGAGAATACTCGACAGCAGAGTCCACTGCTGCATCTACTTCCTCCCTGCCACTGGCCACAGGTCAGTACTCATTCACTGCCCATCATATTTCTGCGCTAACACAAGGCTGTTCACTGATCTTATTTTTCTTTCATTCCAAAAGGCAGATTGAATTTTATAGTCAGTCACATTTCATTCACTAACCATTCACCAAAAACGACATTGGCTGGTTAGTTGTAGAGATCTCCAAAAGTCTAGTTTGACAAGCTGTGTCCAAGCTTGTGCCAGTGATTTCACCTGATGCACATCATATTATCTGCTGCTTTGGGATTCACCACCATTGTTGTCAGTTACTAGAGCCACAAAATCCTAATTTGGTCAATGGGAAAGAAGCCTGAGGTGAGACAAGTGACCACGAATGCTGACTTTTATACCATTCGGACAGACACAGTGGAATTACATTTCTCTTTTCAAGAACCACATTAGAAGAAATCAAAGTTACGACTGTCTCAACAAGTCTCCTGGGTGAAAGTCCTGGGTTTGACCCATTCATCCACCACGACCTCCTCTCTATGCAGACTTTGTAGCTATTTATAGTGCATCACCTAACTTCATAAAGACTTTCTGGACCAGGTGAAAATAGTCAAAATAGCTGCTGTGTG
>WNGW01000002.1:1596229-1633218 GCA_011952105.1 Coreoperca whiteheadi | reverse complement strand
ACTGACTGACTGACTTTCATTTACTTTGTGCTAGGCTACAGAGCGATAGTGTGCTACACACGTACTTATAGAACTGGAGTAACATCCAAGTAACGTTTTTTGCCACATCATTACTGCATAGGACACTTCCGCCGTACAGTCATTATGTGATGTTCATTTTTTCCTACAGAGCGGTGAACAAAGGTCTGCAGCGTAATATGGTTTTGTTGCATGTGTGTTACTGAAAAGGAGAGGCTCTACTGAAAGTCTTTCTTCAACTTGCTTTGTGTTGTCTTCCCCATCGGCATCAAACCTGTAGGAGAAAACACAAGCAGCCCATGACCAGTTCTTGCAGTCCCCATGTTTTCTCGATAACCTTGGATTCTATAAGAACGTAGCCGCTGTAGGTTTGGCGTAACCAGAGATGTAGGGCTTTTATGTTTAAGTACCTGAGCGCACCTATGACACGTGTACATGCTTCCACGTGTGGCTTATTTAGAAGGTTATGTAACCACTGCTCCTACGGTGGAAGGTTTACATACATTAGTCAGCTATGACTGACCAACCATCATCGAAAATGTTTAACTATTTAGCTGTTCCAAAAAATGAAAGGATTTTACTAGTTAAAGTTAGCTAGCTATAGACCAGAGAAAAAATTTCATTCACCGTGCCACTCAAAAGCTACCAGCAGCTACCAGCAACTTTTAAGGTGGAATGTTTTCTTGCATGTTACTTAATGCATGAATTGACTTCGTAAATCAATCAACACATCTTAAATGTCAATATGACCATTCCATTTGTTTTTTATTGGCTCTCTTGCATGACATAGGCTTTAGTGATGATTGGATCTTCAAGCACTTAAAAAAATGGTAATGAATTTCAACCGGATTATATAAAAATACTATAAAAAGGGCATAATCCCTTAATGTTACAATCCACGCCTTTTAGTTGCCCTTTCTCCTCCCTGACCTGTAGTCACTTTGTAATGAGCACTCGCCATCTCCCCAGATTCCCTGCATCTGGTCTCCCTCATCAGCACCCCCTTTATAATGACTCACCTCCCTTCACTCCCCGTCCGTTCTTAGTTAGGTTTAGTGATAGTCTGGTATGGTGTTCAGTTCCTGTGTTCCGTCTTTAAATAAAACCCATCTAAGTTTGTAAGTCCTCGTCTGCCTATTCCTTGCTGCACCGCACCAGCCGCTAACACTTAACACAGTATATATTTACATTAATAATAATAATAATAGCTTTATTAGTGTAGCACCTTTTAATACTGGTGCTTTACAACAAGCAATATAAAACACACAAACAAATCAAAATAAAAGTTAAAATAAAAATAGGCATCACACAGTAAGGGAAACCCCTTTCGCATGATCAGGACAACGTGGCGGTGTCTCCGCACCTTGGTCATGTGGAAGGATCTTTGGTTCCTGGCCCGAGGCCCATTACTGGGGGCACCATGTCAGCGGGCATCTCTGACCACGGATGCCTCCCTTACGGGTCGGGGGAGGGGAGCCATGAGTGGTCGCTCAGCCCAGGGCTTGTAGCAGGGATGCCGTCATTTGTGGCGCATAAATTGCCTAGGAATGTTGGCATTGTTTCAGGATCTGAAGCATTTCCCGCCATATTTCAGGGGCCATCATGTGCTTGTACGCACAGACAGCACATCGGTGGTCTCCTATACAAACCATCAGGGGGGGTCTGAGGTCTCGTCACTTATTCTAGTTGGCTCGCCTTATCCTCCTGTGGGCCCAGGGGAAGCTGCTCTCAGCCAGAGTGAGACACCCCAGGGGGCCCAAATATGCAAGCAGACATCCTGTCGAGGAAGGGGCCGAGGCCCCGGGAGTGGAGACTCCACGCCGAGTTAGTGGAGCTCCTTTGTGAGAATCTCGACAGGGCTCATATGGACCTGCTTACGCCTCACGATAATTCTCATTGTCGTCTGTGGTTCTCCCTGTCGCCTCCAGCTCCTCTCGGACTGGACGCGATGGTACAGGAGTGGCCAGGGCCGCCCCTGTACGGATTTCCCCTGATTGCTCTGCTTCCGGGAGTTCTAGAGAGAACGCACCTGGACGGGGCTCGGCTGCTATTAGTAGCCCCATTCGGGCCAGGCCGAGTTCGGATCTCGGACATTGTGTCTCTCCTCGACGGCTCTCCTCAGGAGATACTGAATTTTTTTTGCTTTGGTTTAAGCTTTTTCCTATGGTGGTGTCCAGTTAATGCATTCATCTAAGTGGATGGTCAAAGGTAGAATCTTATCGTCAGCAGTGTCTTCAACTGTTATGAATTAATTAGTTTTCTCTTTAAGGCCTCCAAAAGGTTAGGTTTTTTTAATTATTGTCAACAAATCTCATGAAAAGACCAAACAAACAATGAATATATCCTATTAACAAGTAATGTCTAAGATTTGTCTATGTATCCACAGCCTTTTACAGTGTTACATTTCTGTGCCATAGGCCTCCATTGCTGTCCAAACTGATCTGACTTCTGTCTTTGTTTACAGGTTACGCCCCATTGATGTTGAGTTCATGAAGAGGTTGGGGAAGATCGTGAGCATCGTGCCCGTCATCGCCAAAGCCGACACGCTCACCATTGAAGAAAGACAGGAGTTCAAAGAGAGGGTGATGAAACACACACACACAAACACACACACAACTAAATCTTCTTTTCTTTAAACATCTTTCTTTTCCTCCGGATGATGTTTGGATTGTGCAACATGAACAACATCTGGTTTCTTGTTTGAGTAAATCTTGGATTCACCACCTGACACCATGCATGTGTTCGGCCCTCGTATTTCCTGCCTTAACCTATAGCCTTCAGCGTAAACAAATGAACCTGACATGTTTGACCCGTGTTTAACCTTTGACAGATAAGGCAAGACTTGGCAGCCAATGGGATTTGTGTTTACCCCCAAAAAGAGTACGATGAAGATCCAGAGGAACGCATCTGTAACAACAGGATCAGGGTAACGTCCCCATTTCTGTCATTTAGCCACAGCAAGAAATATGTTTTATTACATTTATTAAACTAGATATTGAGTGATTGTGTGAAACTCATCAAGAAATGAAAATTGTAAGTGACAATTTTTTTCATGTGTTATTGTATTTAGTTTGGTTAGGTTCATACTGCCCATTACAATTCACTAACTGATCTTGTGTGTGTTGTAGAGAGACTGTGTCAAAATATAGTTTCCAAACGTTAACAACTTTAGTTTATATTGTGCTCAGAGTGTAACCTTGGAACTTGGAAGCAACAGGGTACATACACAATGCACACAATGAGTGGGAGGTGGGGAGCAAGGTCAATATATACAGGTGGCTCCTAATTCCTGATCTACAACCTGAAAAAGAAGCAATTTTTCTTTACATTGACATTTATATAATCAAGTTATTGCCAAAAGTCAGTAGAAATACTTCAAATGAACATAACTGCCTGAGTATGATCTCATATGATGTGAGGTTTGATGCTTTATAATATGCAACCCTTAGGTAAACTAAGTTCAGTATTTCATAGGGAGGTCCTGAATATATTTTTTAAAAGCATTTCTACTTTTCACCCATAACTATTATTATTATTATTAACACACTTTTGTCACTCTCCATATGCTTTAAGACTCTTATCTTTAGTCAGTTATAAGTATCATCATACTTTATCTGGGGCGTGAAATTTACTACGTCGCATCCCTCATATGACCCTGACTGAGACATGCTCATATTGTGTGTCCAGGAAAGCATTCCTTTTGCTGTGGTGGGAACAGACAAGGAGCACCAGGTGAATGGAAACCAGGTGCTGGGCCGTAAAACAAAGTGGGGAATCATTGAAGGTAAGGCATCAGTTTACCATCAGTGCAACCTCATTCCCATCTGGTATTATTATTTACTTCTTACAGTTGCAAATGTGCACAGATTGTGATTTCATTTTTGGTCAAAACAGATGAGTAGGTGCAGCAAAATCTTCAAAGACTACATGCTGGCCCAATACAACCTGAAACTAAAGGTGTCATTTCTGGACTCTGGAGTGCACATCTTCATGCAATTGACTATTTTTTAAACTATCATTACTCCAAAGACGACACCCTCACTTCTTACCGCAGTCAGACATCCAGTTTCTCCACAGCCACAGGGATGAGAATCATCGTTGTGTAAACAGCAGCTATCATATCGCTTCCTGCAGCAGTGATGTTTACCTGCCATCGTGTCATTTCCTGCTTCAGTGGCAATGCTATTTCCAAACCAGCACTTGCATTTCTACCTGCTGCAGTGGCTCTAAATACAGCAACAATATGTGATGATGATTTCGCTTCCAAAGATATATACACCCCCTGGCCAGATGTATACATGCTACATACGTGTATACATGCATGTTACTACATCTACATTAGGCCGTGTACATTTTTAAAAACCGTTTTCGTGTGAAAACAGCTTGTGTCCATATTGGAATTCCCAGGTAGTTTAGAGAACTCTGTCCACAGTGAAACATCTGACCAACATGAAAAAGGAAAATCTCAAACAAGAAAAACTGCGCATCACAGCCAACACCTGGTACAGATAGCTGGCTGACCAAATCGGACATGACGAAATTAACATGAATAACAGCTGTGCTGTCAGCTATATTCTATCCATCCATCCATCCATCTTCTTCCGTGGCCGGGTCGCGGGGTCAGCAGTCTAAGCAGAGACGCCCAGATTCCCTCTTCCCAGACACTTCCTCCTGCTCTTCAGAGCGTTTCCAGGCCAGCCGAGAGACATAGTCCCTCCAGCGTGTCCTAGGTCTTCCCTGGGGCCTCCTCCCGGTTGGACATGCCCGGAACACCTCCCCAGGGAGGCGTCCAGGAGGAATCCGGAACAGATGCCCGAGCCACCTCAGCCACCTCAGCTGACTCCTCTCAATGTGGTGGAGCAGCTGCTCTACTCTGAGCTCCCCCCGAGTGATCGAGCTCCTCACCCTATCTCTAAGAGAGCGCCCAGCCACCCTGCGGAGGAAACTCAATTCAACCGCCTGTATCCGGGATCTTGTCCTTTCGGTCATGACCCAAAGCTCATGATCATAGGTAAGAGTAGGAACGTAGATCGACCGGTAAATAGAGAGCTACGCCTTGCAGTTCAGCTCTTTCTTTACCACAACGGTAAAGAAAGAGCTATCGACCGCATCACTGCAGATAATACACTGATCCGCCTGTCGATCTCCCGTTCCATCCTTCCAAGATACTTAAACTCCTCCACTTGAGGCAGGAGCTCGCCACCAACCTGAAGGGGACAAGACACCCTTTTCTGGCTGAGAAACACTGCCTCAGACCTGAAGGTGCTGATTCTCATCCCTGCCGCGTCACACTTGGCTGCAAACCGTCCCAGTGCACGCTGAAGGTCCTGATTTGATGAAGCCAACAGGACAGCATCATCTGCTGGTCCCCAAACCGGACTCCCTCTGGCCCCTGGCTGTGCCTAGAAATCCTGTCCATATAAATAATGAACAGGACCGGTGACAAATGGCAGCCCTGCCAGAGTCCAACATGCACCGGGAACAAGTCTGACTTACGGCCGGCAATGCGAACCAAAATCCTATAGGGACCGGACAACCCATAGCAGAAGGCCCCGGACCCCATACTCCCAGAGCACCCCCCACAGGTCACCGTGAGGGACACAGTCGAATGCCTTCTCCAGATCCACAAAACACATGTGGACTGGTTGGGCAAACTCCCATGAACCCTCCAGAAACCTGGCAAGGCTATAGAGATGGTCCAGTGTTCCACATTGTTCCTCCTTAATCCGAGGTTTGACCATCGGCCAAATTCTCCTGTCCAGTATCCTGGCATAGACTTTTCCAGGGAGGCTGAGGAGTGTGATCCCCCAGTAGTTGGAACACACCTTCCAGTCCCCCTTCTTAATCAGAGGGACCACCAACCCAGTCTGCCAGTCCAGAGGCACTGTCCCTAGCCGCCACGCGATGTTGCAGAGGCGTGTCAGCCAAGACAACCCCACAACATCCAGAGACTTGAGGCACTCAGGGCGGATCTCATCCACCCCTGGTTTAACGTTTACTTTCACACAGGACACGGACTCCGGTTTTCTGGGTGAAAGTCTTCTTTGTTTGTGCCAGCCATCCATCCCTACCACCACCTTACTCAGACTGCTCACTCTAGATACAACATCACCTGAATTCTGGTTTTCTGGCAGCCCTCTGCCTTTTAATCCAGAGTGGAAAGACTCTTACATGTTCAAGCTTCCCACAGGCAGTTTTCTTTCACCAGTATGCTTCATATATTCCGAGACCATGGCGATTATTTAAAGCGCCAATGTGAATGTAACAAGGGGGATGGCATCCCCCCTCATTGCCCCTCTGATCGCCTACTGTTAATAACTACAACCAAAATTACCATTAATAAGTAGTAAAGGGTGAAGGGTTTTGGAGTTCTAAATAGTAGAGGTTGGAAGCATTCACTAATGTGCAACATTAAATAGACCAGCATGTATATTTGAAAGACTTTATTTACAAGATAATGTTACCCGGTCAGGGGATAGTCCAGGGGATATCCGTTTATAGGACATTCTTCAGTATTTGAGGGGCTACCCAGAAATTCCTCAAGCGTCTGAAGTGAAACAGTCTTCGCCTTGCCTTTCTCAACACTGAGTCAGTATCCATCGCCTATGTCAGGCCCTCTGTGATGTCGGACCCGTTGATATTAAGGGGGGCGTAGATCCCTCCCTGCTTCTTCCCAAAGTCCACTATCAGCTACTTTAGTGTTGCTGACGTTCAGGAGTAGGTTGTTGTCCTGACACCAGCGGGTCAGGTCCTCTACTTCCTTCAGGTCATCAAACACACCTATTATGACTCTAATCAGATTACTTCGATGTAAATGGCTGTTTTTGGAAGCCAAACTTAACATAAATATGTTTCTCTTTCCACAGTTGAAAATGTGGCGCACTGTGAGTTTGCCAACCTGAGAGATCTCCTTATCAGGTGAGTTTGACTGTGCTGCTACTCTTGGTTCCTCATAAAAGAGATATGAGTCATCTGTGAGGACCATAAAAGTCATTCAGACGTTTAAGGGACCACTATGATTCAAAAGAGGATCATGTGGACGATATGTCCCACGAAATACTTTGTTGAAGCATTCCGAGGCCTTTAATCAGAAGCTGGCTCAGGTGTCATCATGTGACCTAACTATGGTTGGTTCTTGACCAAAACCTTAGGTTACAACACTCCCTATCATGACCACAGAGAATATCCCGTTCTGATTGTCAAGAGATGTGTGAACAGCTCTGACGGACCGTTCACCTCAAAGATCATAAATTAATCCTCATATGTGGAAGCCAGCTGTTACCAGGCCACAGCTTCTCCTAATTGTTGGGAGCATTCAATTGATTTTAATTCCAATGTTGACAAAGATAGTGCAGATACAAAGAGGAGTAGCAGCAGCAGTTTCGGTCCTCTGTCTGTTTCTATGGATGTATTCAGGCACAGTGTTGAGTGTAGGTCACCCAAAACACAATCACTGAGGTTTCGTGTGGAAAATGGAAGAAAATAGGTCCTGTGCACGCGTATATAGCGCATGTGAAATGCAAAATGTTCTGAGGCCTGTGTAGACAGCTGTGTTGATTAAAATAGAAGCGTATCTATTAAACTCGGCTGAAACACCTCCTGTATAGACATGCAGATGTAACGTCAATCCTCTTTTCCAACTCTACTTCTAATTGCAAGGATTGTAAAAAACGGCAAGCTCTCGCAAATAATGTAAGACTGTAGGGATTGGTTATTTCTTGTGATTGCTAGATCAATCAATTGCCGTCAGATTTAGCAGATAGAGAGTAACAAAACGAACATCAAGTTCTGAATCTTTTGGTTTGTGTTTTCCTCAAAGGTCTCACCTGCAGGACCTGAAAGACGTGACACACAATGTCCACTACGAGACCTACCGCGTACGACGGCTCAACGAGAGCAACATGAACTTCAGCGAACTGGGAGTGTCCACCTGGCTGCTGGAGAATGGAACTGCTGACAAATGCGAATCAGAGAGCCACCTCTGATTTCTCCATCAGACTCCTTCTTCCTGCACCGCCAGAGGAATGCCGATGCTCCTCGTCCAATCAGGATGAGAGCTGGGGGGAAACGAGCGCTATTTTTCCCCACATAAAATAATGAGATGGAGAAATGATTTTTCAAATTAGTTTTTCCTTTCTTTTCTAGTGGATTGTTTTTAAATGAGAAATTCTATTTGAGTTTTTCCATTAAGACATGCATCAAATACAGATATATTTTTGAATGTGAGCTCATATATATTTTCTGGAAGGATAGTGACATATATGGGGCAGGGGGGAGCAGGCAGCAGAACATGGCACAATGAGAGGAACCATAAACATAAGTCTCCCAGTGATAGCTAAGCATTTACATATACAGTAAATGGTACACTATATGGCCAGAAGTATGTGGACATTCCAGGCCTTATCACCCAACATTATTGTTGGACCTCACTAGTGCTCTTGTGGCTGAATGAAGGCAAATCAAAGCGGCTAGGTTCCAACATCTGGTGGAAAGCCTGAAACCACAAGAATAGAAGCTGTCATAGCAGCAAATAAATTCCACAGATTGTCAGCATCACACGTTTATCACATATGGGTCGAATGTTCGAGTGTCCACAAACGTTTGGCAATGCAGTGTCATGCTCACACTGGTCAAATGTGTTTAAATGTGATCCTAAGTAGAAAGTTGTTGTAGCTTGAGGAAAGGTTTTGAATTCATTTGTTAATAGAAACAACAATGAACACCAAGCAGCAACCAAAATAGTTAGAGCATGTAAAGAAGATAGATCCTCCTCAAAAAACGTCCAATATAGAAATGTGAACCTGCTGCTTTGCCAAGTCCTGCCCTATTCACGTTGACTGTATATGTTTCTAAAAGTACTCTTGTCCTCAAACCTCTTAAGAATCAAGTCACCCAACATGCTGTGGATGATGTGCAAGTTTCGTTTAAAGGTCCAGTGTGTAGGATTTAGTGGCATCTAGCGATGAAATTGTGGTTTGCATCCATTTGAATACCGCTCGCCTCACAGCCCAATCTAGAGCCAGTGATTGGTTTGTCTATTCTGGGCTACTGTAGAAACATGGCGGTGCAACATGGCGGCCTATGTGGAAGAGGACCCGCTCCCTCTGTAGATAAATACGGCTCACTCTAAAGTGATGAAAACACAACAATTCTTATTTTCAGCAGATTATACAGTAATGACAACCTACTCGTAAATATTATATTCCATTTCTGCCAACAGCTCCTCCGAAATGTTACACACTGGACCTTTAAGTTGCTTTTTATGAAAAGATGGCTGCCTTTTATAATTCTGACCTGATTTACCACAAGATAGAACTGACTGTAAGGGCAGGCCTCAAACTTCATCATTTTAGGGGCAAGGCCACTTGGCCTTTGGTGCTGAGGGCACAAAGGTAAGGCCATCAAATAAAACCATCATTTTAAGTCCATGGAAATAATGAATTTAACTTAAGGGTTAAGGATGATTTTATTTTTATTCAAATTTTTTCTAACATGTTAATGCTGAGTACTAACTTGTCAGTAATCATAACCATTCATGCATAACAATGAGTTCAACATTTCTAAGGTTTACTGTAGCCCATCAACCTTTTTTAATGTCCCGCCCCATCGAGGCTGTGATTGGTCATTTCACAAAAAGACAAGTGCATCGAGTTAATGAAAAGTTGAACATGTTTTAAAAGGCACCCGATATAGCTAAAAAGCCAGCCAGCCAAACCCAAACCTTGCTATCTTATCCCTATTGTCTTCTGTGTTACGGCTGCAGCTGCAGAACCTTGACTAACAGTTGACCTGTTGACCTTGAGGATCCTGAGAAAGAGTATGTGTGCATAATCAAAGGTCGCTGATTTATCAGACTTTCTTCCCTCAACTCAGTCGCTTCACTTGAATGTTGCCCAATAAGAATTCAGAATCTCAACAAAAGTCACTGGTGTCTAAACGCCGTATTGACAGGCTCGAGGCAGAGGAGAAAACAGCTGAGGGCAGTGCAGGCAGGCATTAAGACCTCTGTGGCCGCAGGCCATATCATTTTTTGAGGGGCATAAGGCCAAACAGAGGGGGCACAGCGGCCATGGCCGACATGGCCTTTGTAAAATTCCTGTGCTGCTGTTGGGAATATAGACTAAATGATAAGACTGTAGGATGGATGGATTTGGAGGACATGCTGCACTATACCATTCACCCTGCTGCGTTTCATCATTTGCTGACCTCTTTTTCCATTCAGATTTCCATGTCCGTACTTAAGTAAGTGTCCAAATGTCCAAATAAAACTGATAGGATAGTAGATGTGTGAATTATAACCTAGGCTTTTCAGCCCGCCTTCGAGTGTGGCCATTCAGAACAGGTATAAATACTATTTAGATGCGGTCAGAAAACAAGTCATTGAAGCATTTGCGTCCTCACCTAACCCAGACTCCTCTGTTGCATTTTTAAAATATGCTGAAAGGCAGAGTCCTGGCAGAAAATAAGGATGTGCCTACCCTTTAAAGAGTAACTTAAAGCAGTGTTTCACTGCCATCTGGAGAGTTTGAAGTGTGTTGCACCTCCGACCACAGTTGCTTGGTGTGCTTGAGAGTGGTCAGGGGTGTGTGCTATAACAGTAACAGTGTAACAGTTACTGTAACAGTGATGCAACTGTGTACTGACACACCCTGGAGTACATTTCTACATTACTGCAGCATGGCGAGAAGGTAAACATCTGGAGGTCAACAGAAACAAGATTTTCAACTGTGGTTACGTTGTTATTGACCAAAAATGTGCCTTAATCTGCCATCATCTGATAAGGAGTGTATTTGGATGGTTAGACCTTTTCAACAACAAAGACCAATTACTCCACTTGGTCTTTGGAGGGTTAAGCTTCTGTCTGTCTACTCAGACTTGCAGTGATTACTTATTCACTGTTTCAATATAGCTGATCACACAATCATCCACTCTTTTCAGCATGGCTGTAGTTCTCTTTAAATAACATATTAATAACGGCCCAACTTAGTGTGGTGGAAAGGGCTAAATCAATGAAAACAAAAATAACTTCCAGATATATCCACATTAGTGTGACTATGGCCTGTTACATCTTCATTGTCACTTCATTATTTAGCACTGACAGCTTTCACCTCCATAATATACAGTCAGCTCAGTATACCCTAATAATTGCGCTTATTGCTCTATTGAATGTATTGCCCGCATGGTTTCTGTCTGCCATCATTAGTTTGCAAGGAGTAAAATATTAACTGAGTCCCTTTTTAAATTATTGTGCTTGTGTCAATTTGCATGATATTCATTTAGTAATCTCTCTTCAGTTTCTGCATTTGTTATTCAGATCCAAAGATAATTTTCAACATTTGCTTTATCCAAGGAAAGCTGGTCAAGCATGCTTTCTGCTGGGACTGGATTGTATGTATAAGGTATCAAGTTCGACTGTCTGTGCCTTGGTTTTGCCAATCATTTTTGCCACCATGCTTAACTTTCCTTGCTGTCTTCATCATAGACATTTTAGAGGCAGGGACACAGCTTAACAACAGCATGTAGAAGTGTAATGTTTACTCAGGCAGGTTTTAGACACCCAGTTATCAAAATATCAACAGCCAGTAGTACCTAACTTTCCGGCTGCAGACCAGGTACCAGACCATGGAACTTTACATGATGGCTTGTGAAATGTGGGTGGCACAGTTGTGTAGTGGTTAGCAGTGTTACCTCACAGCAAGAGGATTATGGGTTTGAACCCACCGACCAGCTGAGGCCTTTCTGTGTGACCGTGAGCGTGAATATGTCTGTCTTTATGTGTCAGCCCTGTGATCGATTGGCTACTTGTTATCGATAATGGATGGATGGCTTGTGAAATGTTAAAATGGTGGGAATTTTAATCATGATCAGCAGTCTTTCCGTGGATAAATGAAGATTAAAATATGTTTTTAGAGAAGCTGAAAATGAGCAGTAGTTTTCACAAATAATCTTGAGTGAGAGTAGGCATTCACAGTGTGGACTAATACTGGAAACATACTTGAGCATAATCAAGTGTTGGTCTCGCCTCACCTGATTATGTCGCTTTTTAGTGTGTAACTAAAGAACAGAAAATAAATCTTTCTTGTTCTTTAAAGTAATGGCTCAGCTACCTGGTATCCTAAATGTCAGTTTCACTCTAACGCCACCTATTGTCCACAGTGACACCAAACCCTCCACAGTCGCATTTCACTTTCGTTCTGATCACATACAGCATGTCAGACATTCAGCGTTACTCTCCTCTTAGCTCTCCGCTCTGCTCCGTATCCCAAACCTCCATGTCAACCTCCCATGTATGCATGCGTGTACTAACAATTCCTACTAAAAGTATGGTTATTGTGTTTGTTTTTATAGTATTAATGATACACATGTTAACACGGTTGATTTACAATTAAATACTTGTCAACTTATCAGTTCAGTGTGAAGTCATTGAAATAGACCTACTTATTTAGGTAACCCTATGGCATTTCCCATTTCACCACCAGTAAAGCTTTAGTACCAATTTCAAATTGGGTAACTATCCCCACACCACCATGGGCATCAAAAGAACCCCAGTAGAGCAAGAATCCTTAGGCAGACAGCCGGGGGGCAGGACAGAAGTGGAGCTGGAGACCTCAGGCGGATGGCCCAAGGGCTGGACAGGTGCAGAGCAGAAGTGGGGCCACCACAATGCTGGACAGCAGTGAGGACGTGAAGCTGGGCGGCTAGCATGCTGGAGGCTAGTAGGCTGAAGGATTGCTGGCTGGGATGCAGACTGGTGGCTAGCTGGCTGGAGAGCAAGGTGAAGGCAAGCAGACTGCAAAGCAGGCTGGGTAGTCAGGGGTATTAAGGAAGTCTTTGGCCCACCCAGGTAATACATTCGTCAGTCAGGGCTTAGAGGACACCTCCCTGTGTGCCATATAGAGAGCAGCCCGGCTGTACCCAGTACACAGGACCTTCCTCCAGCAGTCTTTGATATGCAAGAGTGAAAAGTCTAACAAGACATCAGAAACTGGCTCCGCTGGCTCCATGGCTGGTCAGTTTGTTCTATTCAATTCAATTTTATTTATATATCCCAATATCATAATTTTGTCTCAAAGTGCTTTACAATCTGTACAATATTCGACTCCCTCTATCCTTAGACCGTCGATTCGACTAAAGAAAAACAACCCAAAAAAAAAACTTTTAACAGAGAAAAAAATTATAGAAACCTCAGGAAGAGCAGCAGAGGAGGGATCCCTCTCCCAGGACGGACAGACATGCAATAGATGTTGTATGTGCAGAATAGATTCACGACAGAAGATCAATGTGTACAATTAAAATGACATCCCTGACCCTGTCACAGTCGATTTCTGAGGTGTCCAGACTGAACCCATCACAATGACAATCTTATTTCTATATTGAATGACCACATATCTGAACTCGGGTAAGCTGAGGACCAGCCAAGCTGCTGGATTCAGGCTGAGCTGCAGAAGTCGGACAGCAAGGGCAGGTACAGCAGCCAGGAGCGAGTTGCGGTTGTCTAGGCGCGAGATGACAAGAGCCTGGACCAGAACCTGCGGCGCCTCCTGGGCGAGGAACGCACGAGTCCTCCTGATGTGGTGGAGACTGAATTTGCAGGCGCGGATAATCGCAGCGAAGCACAGCTGGCCATCCAGCGTCACACCCGAGTTCCTCGCAGTCCTGGCCGGGGGACACCACAGAGTTCTCAGTGGTAATGGAGAGGTCATGGATGGGAGATGCCTTCCCTGACCTTGTAACCTCACTACTTGGGTTCCCTCCGGGTGGTGTCCTCGCTCCCTTCCTCTTTTCTCTTTGCACAAATCTCACCTGGCTGTGGCATTCACTCACGTGGCTTTGCCCACCACAGCTATGCCGATGACACTGGAGACCACTGGCGTCTTTTCCCCCGGCCCGAAACCCAGGTGGGCAGCACAAATCTCTGCGTGTCTTGCTGACATCTCCGCACACCATCTGAAGCTCAAGCTCGACAAGACTGAGCTGCAGTTCCTTCCAGGGAAGGCATCTCCCATCCATGACCTCTCCATTACCACTGAGAACTCTGTGGTGTCCCCCGGCCAGGACTGCGAGGAACCCGGGTGTGACGCTGGATGGCCAGCTGTGCTTCGCTGCGATGATCCGCGCCTGCAAATTCAGTCTCCACCACATCAGGAGGACTCGTGCGTTCCTCACCCAGGAGGCGCCGCAGGTTCTGGTCCAGGCTCTTGTCATCTCGCGCCTAGACAACCGCAACTCGCTCCTGGCTGCTGTACCTGCCCTTGCTGTCCGACTTCTGCAGCTCAGCCTGAATCCAGCAGCTTGGCTGGTCCTCAGCTTACCCGAGTTCTCCCACACTACAGCGCCCCTCCGCAGCCTGCACCGGCCACCGGTGGCTGCCTTTGGCTCAGGCCCTTTCGACATCCAGGACATAGTCACACCTCACACCCCAGCCCGTCCACTACGCTGTGCTATTGCCAATCGGCACGCTGCTCCCTCACCACGAGGGAGCCCAGCTACCGCTCAACAAAATCACGACTGTTTGCGGTCCAGGGCTTCACAATGGTGGAACGAGCTCCCCACTGACACCAGGAAAGCAGAAGCTCTACACACGACTCTAGACCTGAAACTCACCTGTTCCGACTGCACCCTGGCCGATAAGAAAAAACTCTTTCTCTATCTCTTATGGCTTCTAAATGTGGCACCGGCGGCAGTTCGGCATGTGTGATGAAGCTGATGTACTTGCATGATTCTTGAAATCTGTGAGCTGTATCCACGTGACTGAATGCGTTCATTGTAAGATGCTTCAGACAAAAGCCTCAGCTAAAAGAACTTAACGTAACGCTCAAGAGGGAAGAGCCAATGCTCCTGTTCCTTTCGCGTTAGGCGAACATGATAGCCACTACACTACAGAAACTGTGAAAGCACCTCTCTCACACATGCATGCCTTACCGCGTCATGTCCTAAAAGTCTTGGAGTTCAGTGTGTCTCAAGATAGAAATTACTTTTGGCATGAGTTTTTGTTGTTTGCTGAGGTTGTTTGGAGTCAATTTCTTAAATCAAGTTCTGTTCATCCACCTAAATAACTTCTCATTAACATAGAAGCATGTTTTTAATGTCAATATAACAAAGTCTTTAAACTGTTACAGAAGAGTCTATTCAGTGCAACAACTCCACTCTCTTGCTTGAACAGTGTCAGACTTTGCCTTTCGGTCCCTTTTTCAGAGTCCCATTAGCCAAAACAAACACATATAACACTTTTTCAGCAATACCACACTATAAAATTAAGTAAAACTCCATTCAAATTGGAATTAAGTAAAAGTACAGAAATATTATCAACGAAATGTACTTAAAGTAAAAGTAATAGTAGTGTCAGAATGACCCTTGTCAGTGTTGTGTTCTTAATTTAGTGGATCATTATCACTTATGCACTAACATTGTAAGCTGTGTTTAACATAAAACAATGCATCATATTTTATGTACTGGTCATATGATTTGTATGTAAATACTTAAACTGAAAAGTAACTAATCACTGTAGCTGTAAAACTAATGCAGTGAAATACAAAGAACAAAATTTCCCTTTGAAATCTAGTCAAAGTGGAGTAGAAATATAAAGTAGCCTGGAAAATACTCAAGGACAGTACAAGTACCTCAAATGCGTACTTCAGTACATAAATTAATTTTGTTTGTTAATAAACACCTCTTTGTGTTGAGCCATCATGTGTCTTTCTTTGAATCAACCGTCCTGTCTTCAGTTGAAGTGATAGGTTGGCTTCTTGTGGTTGACATGTTCTCAGTTCAAGGCCCAGGACTGAAATGCTGCTCTCTGTGAAGATTCCTGAAGATCTGTCTGCATTCTGAATGATGACTTCCGTGCACTTAATGGTTTGGTGAGTTGGAAAATGACATAATTAAAATGCTATGGCCTGTACAGTCACCAGATTTCAACCCAGTTTCACACCTATGCCAGATCTTTGTCCAACGTGTAAGACAACGCTCTCCACCACCACTGGGTAATTCTGACACAACTACTGTTTGATCATTAGTTGGAAGCCAAGCATAAAGGAGTTGCTTTATGATGAGACACCTACATGGATTTCAGAGGACATTTTCGGGGAAACCAATTGATGCTCACATGTTTTCTGTCTACAGCGCCATCTGCTGGTCCTGAATATCTGGAGGCACTAAACCTCCACTGACCAAACTACGCCATGGCTCATTATGACGTCTAAGATCATTCTGCAGACGGGACCAGGAAAGGAGTGAACAAACTGCATTATGTAGATAATTGATGCACAAATTACAAATAATTGTACAGCATGTGTCATGGTTTTAGCTTGTTCCCTCGTGTGGATTTTGTGTTTTCCCTCCTTGGTGTCTCTGTCGTATTCCCCGTGTCTGTGCTTGTGTGTGCTTGCTCTGCGCGTGGTGTCTCTGCCCTAGGTTCTCCACAATCATCATCCACTGACTCCCGCTCTGCACACCTGTTCCTCATCTTCATGAAGACTCTGCAGGATATATTCACCGGCTCATCACATCAGACTCCGCCAGATCTTCAGTTTACCTCAGTAGTCCAGGCAAAGTAGCATTTTACAACAGACTAATTGTAAAATAATTGTTTGCAGCTTAGATCATTTCTATGAGGTGTCCAGACCAACATACTAAAAGTCCTAAGAAATCCTAGTTGAGGAAATGTGTTAAATTCTCATCAATCCGAGATGTGTGCCAGTAAGGCCAGACAACAATACACCCCAATGGGGCTATTTTTTTCCCTTTACTCCTACCATGATAAAACTTTACACAGTAAAAGTATACATGCACAGTAACTGTTTAGAATTACAAGTTTCTTTTTTTAAATGAATTTGAATATGCACATAACCTCCACACTTATTGCATATGTCCTAATTTGCATAGTAGGCAGAACTGCATAGTAGGCCTAATCTTCATCCAATAATCCTACTGTCAATATGCTGGTTTTAGACAGGCCTCTAACCTGAAAACTGGCTGGCTTGGTAGTACCTGCCAGGGGTATAACCCCTACCGGTATAGTCTTCAGGGTCACGGAGGCACACAAGCCTCCCCACCACTACAAGATAGCAACAACAGGGGAGGGGGGGGGGTTTTGGTGTTTTTTTTATTTTTAGTATTTTTCTTTTTACACCCTGGACAGTGGCCAACTCATCACAGGGCTGACACATAGACAGACAATCATTCACACTCACATTCATCCACTAGGGGCAATTTTAGGGTCATCAATTAACCTAAACATGCATGTCTTTGGACGGTGGGAGGAAGCCGGAGAACCCGGAGAGAACCCACGGTAACACGGGGAGGACATACTCACAATAATGTCACCACTGCAAATATTGTGAGACTTTGAATTCAAGCACCAAAAGTGAAAATTTTGCAGAAGCCTGCATGGGCTATAGTCACCCCCATAAGGAGCTGCTCATATAAAGACTGAAACCAAACTTCTAGCAGACAGTGAGACAGAGGACGCAGTCAGAGCTGAAAACGTCTTCATAGTCAGATATGGACTTGGTCTTTGGCAGTCTGATTGGGTGAGAGTTGAAATCACACGGGTGAGATGTGACTTTAAAAAAAACAAACAGATGTGTACACAATGTACCCCGAGGATTCCATGGTTGCTATGCTTTGCCTCCAGGTGCATAAACAAGCAGAACCTCTAGCGGTCAAGAAAAGTTTTCCACAAGTTTCGCTGGACGATTTCCTTCAAGTTATCACTTCTACTGAGGACTTTTTCCACCCTGACGAGAACTCAAGCGTCACTAAGACTGACAAACGCAACACAACAAGCCTCCATCATGGAAAATGTGAGATTTGGGGTCAGAGTTCCCAGATACATTGCTAAGGCGTCCTCACCTCTCGGGGACACGTGGTACAGAGAATATACTGAAGGGCAGTAATAAAGTGTAGGGGAAAGACGCATCTGTTTAGAAAAGCAAATACATATTTAAAGTCAAGGCTGGACAGTGATGTCAAATAATTTCTATCATGCATTTATATCAGCCAGCTCCCAGCTGGGATACACACGGATTGTGAATTTTAGTGAAGCCATAAGTACAACTGTGACTTTACATTTTCATACATTGTATGGTGAAATACTGGCTTGCAGTACTTTCACTGGAAATGTTTTTGGGAAAATGCAGCAAAGCACAATACAACAAGTGACATGATAAGGGCCTATAGGTGGGCCCCCCTTTATTGCCTGACGCTGAGGCCATGTCTGCGTATGCGTTACAGAGAGTGGGAGGCACAGGAGTTAATCTGGGCCCAGCAGCTGAATAATTCTACCTTGTTTTGGGGGAAAACTTCAGGGAGCGACAGCGCTCCACAGGCCGAAAAGTTTAAAGACCTCTATGCTCGTGAAAAAATTAATTGCCCTCATTTTGTAGGGGAAAGTTTGTAGCGTTTTTTGATGTTGTTGCAGAGAAATGGTGAAATGAATTCCACTCTATAAAAGGCAACATGTTGCTTTTAGAGTACACGTGTAGAGCCTCATTCCAACACGTGTGTGTTGTTGCAGTGTGATGTGCCCATTCAGTACCTGAGAGACCATAGCTACTGGAGGAGGAGGAGGAGAGCCTCTAGACGCCAGGCAGCCTCAGCAGAGAAGCCTGGAGCCTGCAGAGTGGACACTTGCTGCAGGACGGACCAGGTTAGACATCGGGATGAAAACGTTAAAGAACCGGCCAAATGGTTCACTCATTCACAGCTCAACAATTCTGTGTAGAAAAATAAATTGGGTTCATTTCGATTGCCCTTGAAGTGAAATTCTTCTTGCAGCCAGGGGTAAACTTAAATGGACAGAATATGCGAAGGGTCTTTGACAATGTAGTCCTCTATAGTTCATCTTGTACAGATTTTTCTCCTGTCAGATTGTAAAAGTGTGCTGCTGACCTTCCCCAGGTGCTGAATTTAACCCCGAGGCCCCATCACTCTGCTGCTGCTGCCACCCTTCCCAAGAAGAGGAAGAGGAGCTCCGAGGCCCGTCCTTCCAAACCTTCTGCTGAACTTCCAGGGAAGACGAATTTGGTCCAGAAGCCGCTGTCCGCTGTCCCACCCGCTGACCTGCCTGTGGTTTCAAATGAGCCCCCGAGCCCCCAGCCCTCCAGTGCTTCTAACCAGCAAAGCTCCACTGATGTAAACCAGGAGAGCCTTCTGAGAATACACAACCGCTCAGTGGAAGAGTACCAGAAAATCTACCATGAAGTGGTAGTGAAGCCCAGGTACGTTGGTGTCAGCAAACATGACTCTGTCAGTCAGATCATTACCACATTTGTCCAATCCCTTCAAAATCTAAGACTTAGTACTTCAATATCGAAGCTTCTTAATGAATTTCATTTCTGCTCCTTCCACTCCTCGTAGATACAAGACCGGCCGGCTTCAAGCAGAAGCTGTCTGAGAGACTGGACCGGCCCATGATTACCACAAATGGCCAATGAAGACGGACTTGTGCATGTGGACATGTCCTACGGGGCTGGAGTCAATCCTCCACTTATTGATGTTGATATTTCGGGAGAACCAAGTCCCAAACATCCACCAAACAAAAGAGCTAAGAACTCAAACTGACATGGAAGTAGCAGCTGCATTGCAAACAAAGAAAGACATGATGATAGTTAAATAAGATCGAACACACCTGGAAATACTAGAGAAGTCTGAAGTCATCGTCACTCAAAGTAAATGCACCCTCTGTCAGAAAAGTCTATAATCCGCCCACCTGAATCATCTGCCAGCTACCTCCACCTGCAGTCTCCTCCGTCCACCTCCACCTCTAAACTCTGCCTTCTGACTACATCAGCCAACTGCTGCTCTAGCCTCCACCTGCAGACAGCAGACAGCTGCAAACATGTGCTCCACTTTCAGCCACCGCCTCCACCTGCAGATTCTGGCAGAAAACTGCATCCTCAACCTCCACCTAAAGCCTCTAACAGCTGAGGACTCAAGCTCCACCTACAGCCTCTACCAGCAAACTGCCTCAGCCTCCACCTTTAATCTATGCCAGCGACCTGCAGCTTCCCCCACCTGCAGATTGTGGCTGAGAGCTGAGGCTTCAACCTCCACCTAAGGACTCTGTCAGCAACCTGCAGCTTCCTCTACCTGCAGCGTCCGGCTGACAGCTGAGGCTTCAAGCTCCACCTACAGCCTCTGCCAGCAAACTGCAGCATCCTCCACTTGCAGATTCTGGCAGAGAGCTGCAGCTTCATTCTCCACCTACAGCCTCTGCCAGCAACCCGCAGCTTCTACCACCTGCAGATTCTTGCAGAAAGCTGCATCCTCCACCTTCTCCTAAAGCCTATGCCAGCACCTGCAGCTTCCTCCACCTGCAGATTCTGGCAGAGAGCTGCAGCTTCATCCTCCACCTAAAGCCTTTACCAGCAACCTGAAGCTTCCTCCACTTGCATTCTGCAACTGATTCCTCTATCTACAGGGGCTTCCATCTCCTGTCTACAAACCCTTCCAGCAACCTGTACTACTGCCTCCACCTGTAGATTTGTGCAGACCCATACAGCACAAACCTACACCGTCAGCCTCTGCCATCAACCTGCAGCCTTTTTCTCCGTCTGCATATTCTGACATTTACCATCCAACAGTCCACCTAAAACATTTGTCAGCAACCTGCACTGTCACCTCCACTTATATCATCTGGTAGCCAGTTAAAGGTCCTCACTCCACCTTAACCCTCTGCCACTAGCTTCTTCCAGCAATCCAACCTGTTCCTTCATCCCACAGATTGGTACCCAAATTCACACAAGCTGCAGCCCCAACTTCATCAGTATGTATTAAGGGTTCCATGGTTGCAATATTCAATAACTTGTAACTAGTACTTTTGAAGTTACTGACTTTTAATGTTGCTCATGTAAACTGACGACCAAAACCAATCAATAAAGTGCAAAAATGGAAGTGCTAAGCTAAAACAGTGGCTAGTGAAGGATCTAAACTGCATGAGAGACATAATAACACATCTTCAATCCGTTAATTGGTTACCTTTTGTATCATCTCAGGCAAACATCAGCTGGTATAGCAATGGTGTTCCCAAAGGCATCATCCAACAGTTTCTGGGTCAGGTACCAATCATGGTGAAGTCCAATCTCAATGAAAAAGCTGGGATAAGTCACACAGCCGCAATTTCTTAAGAGGATTTTAACAAACTAAAACACTTTTTAATGTATTTTAGAAATTCTCAAGCCTAGTTTAGGGGCAAATTAATGCTTATATTATCCCTTCCTCCTCCTCCAGGAAAGGCATTGTGGATGTGACCATTTCCAGTGTCTTCACCTTGAAGAGCAGCAGTGATTCCTCATCTGCTTCTCCTTCACCTTCTTCCTCCACTTCAACCATCGACTTCTGCTCCTCTCCCAAAACTGAGAGCACCTCTTCACGTGGATCCTTTCACTCAAAACTCCGGATTAAGCCCACCCCCAACAAGTCCCTGACCTTTGACTCCTCTATTGCAGGGAGGAAAGCGAAAACAGAACTCCTTTAAGGGGATCAATAAAGTTTCAGGCTACATTATTCTGTTCCCAACTAATTCTTTAGAAAAATTGTCCAGCTGAAGACACTTTGACGTTTCATTTGTCACTGGAGCAAAGCATATTTGTGTGAAAGCATGTAGTAGGCTAGTATACATCCTCAAACAAGCCCCCAGCACCTTTTGCCCCAGATAGTCTGTTTGTGAAGAACTGCTTAAATGTGTTTCATTTCTGTTTTATGAAAATCAAGACTGTAATTGTAAAGTGTTGTCAGCAAGTGTGTGGGGTTGTATTTGTGAACTGTTGCAATAAAAGTGGAGCAGACTGTACAAAGTGTGTTTTCTAAATTATTAGAAGCATTTAAAGGCCAGTTTGAAATGAAACTGACTTTACACAATAAGCAACACATTTGTTAACATAATGATAAAAATGATTAAACATACTGTGTCAAATGTTTCATTATCAAAGGAAGGTCAGAGGACCCAAGGAAATCACAGTATAAAAATACAGGTCTTCATCAGGTGAAAGGCTGGTGACCTAACTAGTTTTGAAGGTGGAAATGATCTGTTAGCAAAACCATTTCTGAAGCCCATAATAATGCGACTACTGAGAATTTGAATTCAAACTTGACAGCACAGAAAATATATTTCCAGTTTATAGCTTGTATCTAATTTTTTATTTGGACTTGTGCTTATAATTAAAATGTCCCGACAGCTCTGATGGGGCTGAACTCATCCTGATGGCGGCTTTTATGTTCCAGATGTTTTTACTGGATAAACCTGGAATCTGTGTGTAACAGCAAAAGCCCTGAAAGTCAATTACAGTCAGATCCTGACTGATGCTGTCGCCGCGAAGAAAGAGTTATAGATTAATGACGTTACACACATGTTCTTACCCCCCAAATGAGCTTTTGCAGTACCCAAAGAGTTGCCTATTTGCAACATGTGAATATCAGCATCACTGCATCAGGTTAGCAGACCTAGTTGTGTGTCTAAAAATATGCGTGTTGCACTCTCCATTTGCTCAAACCCTTCAGACAAGCTCAAGTTTAAGACATGGCGTAAGCTTTGTTTGGTCCATGTGCATCCACTCACAGCACAGGTGTGTTCAGTCCAGACCCAATAAAGGGATCAAAGACGCAGCACTAAGATTAAAAACACCATCAATACTAATTATCTATTCTTTCTCTATTTCTATTGAATTATTATTGCCCCGTTTTTGTTCAATTATTGTTAAGGTGCGTTTAGTGGTACGAAGTAAAGACCTAAAGTTGTATTTGACAAATTTGAAGTGTTTTTCCTGAATGATATGGAATAGGAGAGTGGACATTCATTCAGAGAAGCTTTCACGTTTGTCTGGACTTCAGGTGACAGCAGAGAGCTGTTGTAGATATATATATGTACTGTATAAATACAAGTGCTTCATGATGAGACACTCCACAAACACCACCAAAGGTTTAGCATCATCATCGACAAGGCAAAAAAAAGAAATACAACAAATACAATCGAGTCCTTTGTACAGCTACACCTAGATTAGTAATAGGACTAATGAAAAATGGTCTCAGTATTCAAAGTTGTCATTTTGCAGGAAAGTAGACCACATTTCCTTGTTCCATTTGAGATGTCAAACAGGTTTGACACTACATTCAAAGAAATGACTCACCAGTTTTTACCATGTGTTTATAAAAGCCAATTGAGCAATGGAGACTGTGGAAAAGAAGTGAAGAGGCGAGTGCAAGCAGGTTGGAACGGGTGGAGAAAAGTGTCAGGTGTGTTGTGTGATAAAAGAGTATCAGCAAGAATGAAAGTAAAGGTGTTCAAGACGGTGGTGAGACCAGCGATGTTGTACAGCTTAGAGACAGTGGCACTGAAGAAAAGACAAGAGGCAGAGCTGGAGGTGGCAGAGCTTAAGATGTTGAGGTTCTCTTTGGGAGTGACGAGGACGGACAGGATCAGGAACGAGTACATCAGAGGGACAGCTCATGTTAGATGTTTCGGAGATAAAGCCAGAGAGGCCAGATTGAGGTGGTTTGGACACGTTCAGAGGAGAGACTGTGAATATATTGGTAGAAGGATGCTGAGGTTGGAGCTGCCAGGCAGGAGGTCTAGAGGAAGACCAAAGAGGAGATTTATGGATGCAGTGAGAGAGGACATGAAGTTAACTGGTGTGAGTGAAGAGGATGCAGAGGACAGGGTTAGATGGAGGCGCATGATTCGCTGTGGCGACCCCTGAAAGGGAACAGCCCAAAGGAAAAGAAGAAGAAGAAGACACACATCAAGGAAGATGTAGCAATCCCAGTTTGTCATGCTGACATATTTGATGAGAGATGACTCACAAACATTTTCCATGAGAAAACCTCTGGCATTTTTCCTGCAAACTCCCTCTCTATTACTGACAAAGCCACGCCCAGCACAAATCGCCTTCACCGCCGCCATCTCTCCACCTCACATAACAACAGGCAGACGGACAGAAGCATTCCACTGTAATTAAGTCTTGGGAAAGCAAAGGTTATTCCAATCTCTGAAGTCATTGTATTGTCCTCCCTTGACAATAAAATATCACTGTAGACGCATCATCCAAACAGCCGCAAACCCTTTTGTTTTGATGTACTGCTCATGTCAGAGATAAATGAGCAGACAAAAGGTGCAAATGCTTTTTCACACATAAACAGCGACTGAGGCACGCACGATATTAAAATGACACTGAGGCCCGAATAAAACTGTCCTCACCAACATGCTCGGACATGAAATAATAATTACAATCTGAGAAGATAACAGTACTTCACAGCAGGAGCTTCTATGAACAAAGTACATGGTAAAATGTGCAGTAAATAGGTACACATTAATACATTATTCTTCTTTTAAGGATTGTCTCTGTTGACTTCTAACATGCTTCACTTGCATTTAGCTGGATCAGATTTGTCTCACCTGGATCCTTTCAAATGTCCAATTCCCTCTATTAGAACACAATTCATTATTTCATATGATGCTTCATGATGGTAAACATGTAACAGTCATGTAACTGGGCCCGCAGATGCTTTGCTTTTGGGTAAGCATATGTGCCCATCTGTCCCCAGGTGCCCATCCGGTCAGGTCATCAGAGTGAGAACTGATGACATCATGTGTGAGCGAGAATAATATCTGAACATGTTATTTTACCTCACAAATGCAACCGCAGGGGGGCACAAGCCAGTGTCTTCATGTGCCAGTCCCAAGTCTGGAGAAATGCAGAGGGTTGTGTCAGGAAGGGCATCCGACGTAAAACACATGCCAAACTAAAAATGCGAATCATGAGGAAGATGAAGAGGACAAAGGCAGAGCAGAGGACGAAGTGGTGGAAGTTGAAAAAGGAAGAATGTTATTTAGTTTTCAGGGAGGAGCTGAGACAGACTCTGGGTGGTCAGGAAGTGCTCCCAGATGACTGGACCACTACAGCTAATGTGATCAGGGAGACAGGTAGGAGGGTACTCGGTGTGTCATCTGGAAAGAGGAAAGTGGACAAGGAGACTTGGTGGTGGAACCAGGACGTTCAGGAGTGTATACAGAGAAAGAGGTTAGCAAAGAAGAAGTGGGACACTGAGAGGACTGAAGAGAGTAGACAGGAGTACAGGGAGATGCAGTGTAAGGTGAAGGTAGAGGTGGCAAAGGCCAAACAAAGAGCATATGAGGACCTGTATGCTAGGTTGGACACTAAAGAGGGAGATGTGAATTTGTACAGGTTGGCCAGACAAAGAGATAGAGATGGGAAGGATGTGCAGCAGGTTAGGGTGATTAAAGATAAGGATGGAAATGTGTTGACAGGTGCCAGGAGTGTGATGGGAAGATGGAAGGAGTACTTTGAAGAGTTGATGAATGAGGAAAATGAAAGGGAACGAAGAGTAGAAGAGGTGACTGGTGTGGAGCAGGAAGTAGCAAAGATTAGCAAGAGTGAAGTGAGGAGGACGTTGAAGAGGATGAAGAGTGGAAAGGCAGTTGGTCCTGATGACATACCTGTGGAGGTATGGAAGTGTCTAGGAGAGGTGGCAGTAGAGTTTCTGACTAGCTTGTTTAACAAGATCTTGGAGAGTGAGAGGATGCCCGAGGAATGGAGGAGAAGTGTACTGGTGCCAATTTTCAAGAACAAGGGAGATGTGCAGAGCTGTGGCAACTACAGAGGAATAAAGCTGATGAGTCATACAATGAAGTTGTGGGAAAGAGTAGTGGAAGCTAGGCTAAGGGCAGAGGTGAGCATCTGTGAGCAGCAATATGGTTTCATGCCTAGAAAGAGCGCAACAGATGCAGTGTTTGCTTTGAGGATGCTGATGGAGAAGTACAGAGAAGGTCATAAGGAGTTGCATTGTGTCTTCGTAGATTTAGAGAAAGCGAATGACAGGGTGCCGAGGGAGGAGCTGTGGTATTGCATGAGGAAGTCTGGAGTGGCAGAGAAGTATGTTAGAGTGGTGCAGGACATGTATGAGAGCTGTAAGACCGTGGTGAGGTGTGCTGTAGGTGCGACAGAGGAGTTCAAGGTGGAGGTGGGTCTGCATCAAGGATCGGCTCTGAGCCCCTTCTTGTTTGCTCTGGTGATGGACAGGCTGACAGATGAGGTTAGACAGGAATCTCCATGGACTATGATGTTTGCAGATGACATTGTGATTTGTAGTGAGAGCAGGGAGCAGGTGGAGGAGAATCTAGAGAGATGGAGGTCTGCTCTGGAAAACAGAGGAATGAAGCTTAGCCGCAGTAAGACAGAATCCATGTGTGTCAATGAGAGGGACCCAGGTGGAACGGTGAGGTTACAGGGAGCAGAGGTGAAGAAGGTGCAGGACTTTAAGTACTTAGGGTCAACGGTTCAGAGCAACGGAGACTGTGGAAAAGAGGTGAAGAGGCGAGTGCAAGCAGGTTGGAACAGGTGGAGAAAAGTGTCAGGTGTGTTGTGTGATAAAAGAGTATCAGCAAGAATGAAAGGAAAGGTGTTCAAGACGGTGGTGAGACCAGCGATGTTGTACAGCTTAGAGACAGTGGCACTGAAGAAAAGACAAGAGGCAGAGCTGGAGGTGGCAGAGCTTAAGATGTTGAGGTTCTCTTTGGGAGTGACGAGGATGGACAGGATCAGGAACGAGTCCATCAGAGGGACAGCTCATGTTAGATGTCTCGGAGATAAAGCCAGAGAGGCCAGATTGAGGTGGCTTGGACACGTTCAGAGGAGAGACTGTGAATATATTGGTAGAAGGATGCTGAGGTTGGAGCTGCCAGGCAGGAGGTCTAGAGGAAGACCAAAGAGGAGATTTATGGATGTAGTGAGAGAGGACATGAAGTTAATTGGTGTGAGTGAAGAGGATGCAGAGGACAGGGTTAGATGGAGGCGCATGATTCGCTGTGGCGACCCCTGAAAGGGAGCAGCCCAAAGGAAAAGAAGAAGGAGTTATTTTACCTCACAGATGATGTCATCAGCTCAGTCAGGTCTTGGGGACTTCTATTATAACGCCACCTTAATCTGAACATAGGAAATAAACGTCTATAATTACAGATGAACTAGTGCTACAGAAGTTCAGAAGGGTTAGGCTACTAGTTTAAAAAAAAAAAAAAGAATGGGACATTGTTTGTTTTACATAAGTCAAAATTCATAATACTGTATTATAGGGACAGCCAAATCAATAAAAAGCAACACATACAAGTACTTATTCATTTATTTACACAATTTTAAAATACACAAATACAGTGGCATTACAAATGAGGAGCAAAAGTCTTAAGGTGGGATTGAAAATAACAAAGATTTCCCATGAATCCACAGTAAAGAGATGCATTGTGGGACATCAGCAACCATCTCCACTGTACAGTTAAAAGCAAAATTGGACAAGAGGAGACAAAATAATGAGAGACACGAACATGACAGACTGAAAGAAACTATTCTCCCATGTAAAGTGTACTTTATCATAGCCATCATCAGTGAGACAAACAAGTTAATTCACCACTTTTTTTTTTTTGTTTGTTTTTCAGCCCACAGGTGAAGTGTATATAGATATATATATATTTTTTTAAAAACTGCCTTAGCAGGAACTCTAACGGAGTGAGGCGTTCCCACTCCCTCCACTCTACACTGTCGTCACCTTCCGAAATCCGAAAAGTGGCTCGCGTGGACGTGGCAGACAGTGCAGGCACATCCTATACACAACAGAACAAACATGTACAAATTACCACTACCACCCCTTCCCCCCTTTAACTACAGAACATGGCCTACCAATCTTTCTACAACCAGTCTACTACTTTCCAACAATCTACTACTTCAAAATCTGCAGGATTCATCTGGTCAGCTCGGCCGACCGCTCGCGTCCAGTCTTCCTCCGCATGGAAGGAGTCCGCGAGTCATAGAAGAGAGGCCAAACGAGGCCCGTAGCGCCAGTGCCATTGGGCCTCGGCTGCCAACCGCCATTCCTCAGACAACCCTCCCTCCATACCCTCAGTCCATTTACCCTCACGTCCATTTTCTGACCCGGACTCTCACGTCCTCGTCGATCTTAAACGGGGATTGCATCGGGCGATCAAGACATTAGGTCGAACGATCAGTACATGGTTACGTTAACAATGACTGGTTTTAAGCCCTTGAATTGTTTTAGTCCCTTGCATCGCTGACCTTACTGTGCTCCCATCTAAACCATCGGTTTTTAAAATTCAGAATGAATTCATGTGTGGAGAACGGAATTAGGAACACTAGCAATTTAGTATTGTACTTCCCTAAAGCAGGGGGACTCACAAAAAACAATAAAAGAAGATTGGTCTTAATCCTGCAAACGGACAAAAAAAAAAAAAAAAGGCATTATTATGCCCCCATTGTAGAGTTTTGATGCTGTCTAGGCCATGGATCTACCAGATCCTTGTTTGCTCCAGGTTCGCTGACTGAAACTGTAAAGTAAGTGCAAAGGAAATGGTGAATACTAAACTGTAGCAAGTATTGTTACATCAGAAAAGACATTATTTCAAAAAGGTCCAGTGTGTAACATTTAGGAGGAGCTGGTGGCAGAAATGTAATCTAATATTCAGTATGTTTTCACTAGTGGATAATCACCTCAAAATGAGAATCGTTGTGTTTTCATTACTTTAGAACGAGCCCTTTATATCTACAGAGGGAGCGGGTCCCCTTCCACTGAGGCCGCCTCGTTGCACCGCCGTGTTTATACAGTAGCCCGGAATGGACAAACCAAACGCTGGCTCTAAATAGGTCCGTTGACGTTTTGCACAAACCACCGTAGTTTCTCCTACGCGCTTGGAAGGGGATGGTGAGGCGGGTGGGATTTAAGTTAGTTGCATTCTGCCATTTCCCCCGCTACATGCCACTAAATCGCACACACTGAACCTTTAAGCGCCTTCGAGGATCATTTTCATTTTGTCTACTCGGATAGTATTGTAGAGGCACGTCTGGACAATTAGCGCTTAACGGGGTCTGGGTAGAAAATGGACAAAAGTAAGCTTGGGGGGGGAAGTAAACTGCATTTTGACCCAGAGCGAACAACAGTGAGGTTCAGGAGGTAAAGGAGTTAAAAGCTTCAAACAAAAAAAAAAACCTTAACATCTCCATCCCGACCCCCCTTGAGCGTGTATAAGCCTACGACAGAACCACACAACAACACACAAAACCACATCACTGTACACCTGGTTAAAAACAACATCTCATCCATTCAAAGTGGAGAAATCGGCCTCCGACTATTTCACTGCTCCATTCACAGCTTTCTCCAAGCAGCACACTGCAGTCACAACCTGAAGACAGAAAGAAAATGTGCTGCGTGTTCTTGGATTTTACTACAACATCCTGGTTCCAAAGCACCTGAGGAGGACAACAACAACAACAAAAAAGAAAAAAAAACTCATACTATGGGATCACCTTTGAAAATAGAACATTAAAAAAGGCCTTTTGTCCCATTTTAAAAAACAAGGGGCTTTAAGTTTACATCAGCCACCAAAAAAAAAAAAAAAAAGTGTTGACTTGTGGGATTTAAGGAATCTTTCAGGACACAAAATAGAGTTCAGGCACGGTCCTTTAACGCTGCCATGATGGGTCACATCTTCCTGCTTTCCTAATTTTAAAAAAAAAAAAAAAAGTCCCACACACACACCATGTTTTCAACAGCTAACAGACTCGTCGCTCTCCGTTTTCAAACCCTTGTGAAGTTTGTAAGAGAAGTTTTAATGCTGAAGAGCAAAAAAAGTAAAAAAAGAAAAAACTAAACAAAAACACGAACGATGAAAGAAAGGAAACAAATAGAAAGATGCCAGGAAAAAGTGAATCCATGGTGTCAACAGTAAGAAGAGGGGGGGGTGTTGGGGGAGTGTTTCCACATCTTCCATGAGGGAAGAAGAAGGGCGGCTGTGGCTGCTACTTTACCAAGGTTGTTAAGGCAACCAAACTGTACACCCCCCAACCCATCTCTCTCTCTCACACACACACACACACGGTTGTGCACCTCTTCCTCGCTCAAGGGAACAAGAGCGCAGCCAGATTCTTTGCAGTGGTTGGTAGTCCTGTGTCAATTACGAGTCCTGTCCATATATATGTGTGTGTGTGTGTGTGTGTGTGTGTGTGTGTGTGTGTGCGTGCTGCAGGTGGTGCATGTTGAGGCCTCCATGGTGCACAGGCGGATGGGAGGGTTTCATCGTGGAGCTGCAGACTGGAGGCCACTGGGTGTGACCCGGGACAGAGCCTGCAAAAGAGGGAAAAATAGTGTCGTTTGAATGACGGTAAAGAGGACATAACTTAACGTTGAACTCTATGCACAGTCCCGTTCTTAAAGTATCGACCCGTGGCGTGGACTCGAGTCGGACTTGGGTCATGAATCCAACGACTTTAGACTCTACTTGACAAAATCAGAAAAGACTTGCAACACCAATGACTTGTGACTTGTCTTGGACTTTACAACCTTTTGACTTGGAGCGACCCGAAGAACACGTCGCACCACACCTACTTCATGAGACCGGTGCGTAGGCGATGGAAGAGTGGATCAGAAGTTGCCAATAACCTCCCGCACACTGTCTAACTCGCAGGAACACATTCATTTGCGACGTTTCGGTGCTAGACGTTCATCACGCAAAATAGGAGACAAACGTACCACAAATACTACTCATTTTAAAATGATTTACAAAGGGGCTTGGTTTCCAACGCCACATCCGCACTGAGAAATTAAACTGGTCTATCTGAACACATAATAAATCTGTAGCTTCACCGGGAAAAAAGCCCGTTCAGGTTTAAGGCTGACATTGTTCAAGGTGACGGAAACACACGTGAGACAAGTTAAGGCATTTAGTCCCCTTCTTACACCCAAAGTGGTCGGAAGACCTACAGCCGGTGGTTGTAGCAGACCAACGGAAACCTGATTTTTAGACTTTGGCTGGCTGTTACACTTCTGTTTGACCTCCTGGGGGAGCACTAGGTCCACAAGAAAGAAAAGAACAAAAGGACCTAATGAAGCTACAAGACTGGGAGGCCCTCAGCTCCTCTGTTCAGATCCGCACTACCAGCAGGATGCCAGGAGATGTTCTTAATCAACGGCCAAAACAAGACAAACGCGTATTTCACCCTAATCTCAATTGTTCTCATTCGTCTCTTGATGCAAAACTGCTGCTGCTGCTGCTATTTGGTTGCTTCATGTGAGTGAATCATTTTCAACAACCAGAAGAAAAAAAAAGGGGAACAAACACATGGTACAAGTGAAAAGGGAAGTGCTCTGTGCTTTAATGCTGCCTGAAAAACATCTGTACATGCTGCTACATACGGTGTGTCCTCTTGTGACACATGGTTCCTTTTTTGAAGACTTGTCGATCTTTGGCAATTGAGCACAGATTGTTTATTACATAATAGGTACAGTCACGCAGTGCAAAGTCCTCCTTGTGTTCTTTAGAATTCCCTTTATCCAATGACATGAGTGGCAGTTTCTTTTGTATTTCACACCTTTCCCTGCTAAACTGCTGAAAGGCAGCTTAGTACGTCAGAGCTAGTTGTGGATTTCGTACTTTACACAGCGCAGCACAGTTTGTGCGCGTTACCTGTGAGGTGGACATGCGGGATGTGTCCTGGCGTCCCGTCAAGTCGGAGGAGGAGATGTTGACCGGCGCCCCGCGATGAAGACGCATGCTCACCTTCCTCTCCTTCTCCAAACCTGACAGACAAAACAAAATACTTTTTTTTTTTAAAAAGGTACAAGAAGTCAAATGATTACAATAAGTGGATGGAAAAGCAAAGAGCGTAGTGGTTGACACGGCCCCAGAGGGCTTTGCTAACTTGGCATGAGTGTCTAAAACAAACCAAACACATGGAAAACAGCCAGGCTAGAAAAAGAAAATGATCATCAGTCATTTAAAATAAAAAGTAAAAAGTCACAGAAGTCTGGTGTCAAGGTCAAGAAAAACCCATCATAATGGCATCCTGCTGACGCAGTCTTTACTTTCTATCTCCAGCATTCAAAAACTATACGTGAAAATTACAAGAGAAGATACCAGTACCAGCTTACTTTAATCAAACAAATAAACAATGACCGTAAAGTTCGTGTGCGTCTGTGTGTGTCTGTGCTGACCTGTGTGCGAGGCGGGGTTGAGGGGTGAGGGGGCTGCAACGTCCTGAGCTGCCCTGGCTCTTCCTGAGGCCTGGCCTACGCCCCTGGCCCCGGGGGTCCTGCTGTGCCTCAGCCTCTCCTCCCGCTCGCGACGCTCCCTCTCTGCGTCCTCCACGGCCCTGTTGGCACCCTGACACACACACACAGTTTAAGGATTTATCTCTCAGTATCTACACGTCAGTAGCAGGAACCTGGTAACCTGACTAGCCTCTTATTGAATCGATCAACTCTGTGTGCCCGTTCGGTTTTCCGAACTGAGAAGGTACAAACTCACTTACACTGATAAGTGAGACTTAAACATTTTGAAAAATAAAAAGGAAAAGCCACCGGGAGAGCTTGCAAGTTCATCAAAAGGGCTGCTTTAACTAGAACTTCTGATTTTGTGTGGAATTTGGCGCTTGCTAAAACACCACGACATGGCCCTTATTGTCGGTACGAACACACGTGTTCCCAAGTGGCGCGTATGAGAGAGTTAAGAGAACTTGTGACATTAACCAACTGCATGTAGAAAGTGGCCATAAAGTGGGTAGATGAGCTCAGGTTGCAGTATACGTTATCGAAAGGCTGTGTGTTGCGTTTGCTAGCACAGAAACGAAATAAAACGTTAATGTAACGTTACCAAGGCGTCTTCTGCTCTTTGAGCAGTTGGTCCAGACTGAACAGCTGGCGTTCGCTAGTTAACGGCTAACTTTAGGAGGGATTTTTTTCCCCCCGCTGTGGTGGTGGGGGAGAAAAAACAAAAAACAATTATAAAATCATAAGAGGACACGCTATCAATCATCTGATCGCTCTGATTACTCTACCTGCAGCGCCAAAACGTGCGTGCAAACCCTCCGGTTTTAGGCTACTTTAACTGACTTTAGCCTGATTCGACGGTCTGTAGCAACTCTGCTGTGAGGAGTACACGACGCCAGAGCACAGTCACATGAACAGGGTCTTTTTATTTATTTTCTGTGGCAGCAAACAACACACAGCCGTCCAGCAAGTATTAAACTGCAACCTGAGCTCATCTACACATCTTTCACAACGCCACCGCTGGTTACCCACAAGGTCAACCTCCTTAAAAAAAAAAAAAAAAAGGGGGAAAGGCTCAGTAACTCCGGTGCAGTTAGGCGTCCTAACCAGAGGTGGAAGAAGTATTCAAGTCCATTCCTGAAGCAAAAGTACGAATACCAACCGCACTGTGGTGCAAGTACTCACTGCGCAGTAGAAAGGTCCCTGTCAGTGTTGTACTATTATATCTGAAGTTTCTGGATTAATAGCACTGCTGCATTAACGTGTACGTTGCATTTTACTGCTGTACATGTTTACGGTTGAGCTCATTTTAGCCGCTTTATATACTGTTGGGTAGTTTAATCTACAGCAATGCATCATATTCTACAAGATCATCATACGTTTGTCCTATTTGAGAACTTACACCATGTTATTTTAGAGAAAATATACATAATGTTCCTGCACAGCAACTTATGGCGCTTTGCCATTACCAGCTCAACTCGGCTCGCTTTTCGCTCCGTTTTCCATTGCAGATAGTACCTCCACAATAGTACCTGGTCGTCATAGCGACGCCGCTACCCCCACACTGGACAATGGAGGAAATCGAGCATGTGCTGTTTTTGATCCTCAGGATGTGGCTGTTTGTCACAGCAAGAAGACAAACGTTTTGACCGTATTCTCCTGAGTCGCCATAACAGTAACAGCTACATCACGCCATCTCTGGCCAAACTATTTAAAAATGGCAGGGTTATTCAGGATGATGACGTGGTGAATAGTGACGATTCTCTTTGACCAATCAGCAGCCAATCGCCTCAGCTCGCTCAGAACCTCACGGAAAAAAAAAAAGTACCCGGAAGCAGGAACAGGTACAACTTTTACACAGCGGAAAACCAAACAAAGGCGTGTCGAGGCGAGCCGGTACTGTGTGGAGGGAAAGCACCATTACAGTAGTGGTTGGAAAATTCTCACTCCTTCAGCTGCCTCAGGGTCTTTCTGCAGGTCTGATACGCCTGACAGCGTAACATCGCCTACCGTGGGCTATAGGATTCTCTCATCTCAGAGGCTGTCACACGACCTCCCCTCATACGAGCCCTGGAGCGCTTTGCGCCGGTTTTTAGCCTCTCACTTCATGTTAAATAGTGTCAGTGTCTTTTAGGGCTACATATAAATAAACCTAGACTCGCTAAAAATAATAATAATAATAATATTAATGCAACCAAATACTGTCACAATACATTTGTAAACTGCCTGTGTATTGAACACATTTTCTCCTGATGCTACGGCTGGTTAAAGTGGTGGCTCATCACAACATGCTTGAAATGAAGGCACGTGATTGGACAATGTGCAATGTGCGTACACAGAGTTTTGTAGGGGAGAAACTAACTATTTAGATTTCAAATTATGTGGCTTCTTTTGTTTTTTTATAATGCCTACTTGAGTGCCACCCGACAATTACCATATGGCTCGGTATTTTAGCAGTGGCACCGATGGCTCCGTAGCAGTTTAAACACAGGATAGATTTTGTTTTTTTAAGAATAAAAGAGTTAACATTTCTAATATGTGTTGATGGCCAAATGAAATTTTGTCACACGTCAATGTCAAGTGTATTTACATAGCACATTTAAAAACAACCGCTGCTGACCAACGTGCTGAACAGGATAAAATGTTTATAGCCATTTCGATGTCAGCGAGAATGCGGCTGTTCCAGTTGCAAAGCGAAAGTATGCGTCTCCTCCACCTCTAGGGAGTTTTGACTCTGGTTCAGCTTGTCAAGTTCGCACTCGCAAGAATGTGAGTTCGTACTTGGCATGCTCTGTAATTGAGAAAGGCCTCCGAATGCACCGACGCATCGTCTGTAATGAACCGTGGAATCCCGGAGAACCGCGCAGAATCTGAATCCCCTCGACGGGGAGAATACAACTTACAAATTTGAGCATGTTCCAGTCGAAGACGTAGTCGTAGGAGAAGCCCTGCCTGTGGAAGAGGTTCCTAAAGAGCTGGCGGAGGTACGAGTAGTCGGGCTTGTCGTCGAACCGCAGAGAGCGGCAGAAGTTCAGGTAGGTGGCAAACTCCGCTGTGGGGACAGAGAGGACGGGAAAGCTCAGACACGCACTACAGCTTTGGGGCAAATCCTTCAGGAAAGACAATACAAACGCACCGGCTTCCATCCCAATATAGAAAATGGTGTACGTTAAGCAATGCGGGTTGGGTTGCGATCAACGTTAATACATGAAAGAGAGCGGGGAGCAGTCACACATACATGGGTAGCCTTTGCAGAGGACCTCAATGGGCGTGGACATTTTCTTCTCGCTGATGCGCTCGTACTTCTGCCTCTTGGTGGCGGCTTTGAGGCCTTGCCAGGGCAGAGAACCCAGGTTGAAGTACATGAGGACGTAGCCCAGCGACTCCAAGTCGTCCCGTCTGGACTGTTCTGTAGACGCAGAGGGGACAAAGTAAGTCAGATCAGCGGCCTGGAGGGGTCTATCCACTCGTGGCATCAGTCAGGATTTTGCGGATCCTATGGGGACAAGTCTTACCGATGCCCAGATGTGTGTTTATGGAGGCGTAGCGGGCGGTGCCGGTCAGGTTCTTGTTCTCGCGGTAGGGGATGTGCTGGTGCGTGCGAGCGTCGCGGTATTTCTTGGCCAGGCCGAAGTCGATGATGTAGACCAGGTTGCCCTTCTTGCCCAAACCCATCAGGAAGTTGTCTGGCTTCACGTCTCTGTGGATGAAGTTCTTGGAGTGGATGTATTCAATGCGGCTGATCTAGAGCGAGAAGCGGGAGAGGATCTGGTGTCAGCCTTCACATGCAAACGTGGTGGGACGCAGTCAGTAAGTCCCACAGAGCACTGTGATAAGAAGCATCCAATCGGTGAGCTTAAAATTTAGTTAGCGCTTCATTAATGGCTGAGTGAAGTTAGTCATCAAGGTTTGTAGAACGTGCATAAAATACATTTGGATTCAAATCCAACATTGGGATTTTGGATCATGTTGGAATCAACCCAGTGCTGTGCAGCGGTGTTTTGTGGTACGGCAATGCTGAACATCTTTTTAGTACTGCTGAAGTAATAGTTTGACGTTTTTGGAAATACGATAATTCACTGTTTTTTTTGCACAGAGTTAAATGAGAAGATCAATACCACCCTCCTGGCTATACGGTGAATATGAAGCGATGGCTAGCATCCAATTAGCTTAGCTAACCAAGACGGTAAGGGGGAAACCTCCAGCTCAAAAGCAGGCGCTATTGAGTGCTTCAAATCTCATCTCAAGACCTACTTATTCTCAAAGCAATTTTATTGCTGCTTCCTTGCCCTGGTTTGTACTTCTTAAAAAAAAGATGCAACATTCATTTAGATGCTTTTTATCACATTTTTCTTTGTAAGTGAGAGGCACTCTGTTACCCTGGTTTTGACAAGTGCTATATAACTTTTCTTGCTTGCTCGAAAGCTCATCTCTTGTTTAATGCGTACCAAAACCACTGTGTAAAAAAGTGGTGTTTTTACTTTTTCCTTCAGCCATGGGCTTGGGGTTTTTTTTTTGTTGTCTGGAACAATCAAATGAGATATAATATGTTAATTAGTGAGCTTTAGAGGTGCTGGTAGGTGGATTTTATTAAGTTTGGACAGAGCCTGGCTAGCTGTTTGCGGTCATATTCGAGTGTCGGCGAGAATGTCCGAAATCAGCAAACTATTCCTTTAATGTCCCATCTATCAAGTACCATGTTGGAAGGCCATGAAAATGTCACGTAGAGGTTTACAGCAGACGCGACCCACTGCCTGAGTGATGGGCATGTTTACGGCATTCACATTTGGCAAGAAAGCTAAAAAGAATAAGAACAGCCTCACGTCTCCAGGACAGGGTATCCACAACAGCAACAGTACCCCCGAGCTGAAAAACAATCCAACAAAACTAGCATCTACACAATCCCTGTGGCT
>WNGW01000002.1:1570117-1589326 GCA_011952105.1 Coreoperca whiteheadi | reverse complement strand
GGGGGGGGGGGGAGATCGTTTTATGCGCAGGGGAGAGAAAATTGCACGGATGGGGGTATTGGTTTTGAAAGGAAAAAAAAAAAAAAAAAAAAAAAAACTCAACTCCAAGGTTTCTGAGAAGTAGTTGTCTGTGGTGACTTCCACACAATCTTTTAACACACCAGAAGTCTTCGCGCAACCAAATCACAAAGCTTCACAAGCAGGATAATTCAGCACCAAAAGGCATCAGTCTGAAAACTGAGTCACCACAAGCATTAGGTCCGAGCATGTCTTTAACTTCCCTGTTATTGTTACAGCTCTAAAACAACCTCGCTGTTAGCTTTGCTTACATAAGTGGACCCATCCCTTTTTGCATACACCGCTGGAACCATTTCAGTTTACCAAGATCTCACAAGCCAAGTATCTGTTACATAACTCCTCGACAAACAGGAAACCACATGGTTTCCCTTACCAGTGCGTTCAGACCAACAACAGTGGTGCTGCCGGAGCGTTGCTTCAGGTACCACTGAGCGGAGCCAGAAAAGTCCCGTTTGAGTGACAGATGCAAGAGTTTGAAGGCTTATCAGATGGCAAAAGACTTTGCCCGGGCCCTGTGCATTGGCACCCCCACTGCGCCAATTAAGTGGTGTTGTTGATATTAACGGGAGGGAGGGCTGGGTACCGTGTGAAACTTTTTCACAACGTTGGCACCAGAATTGGTTAACCAAAGTGGTTTTTGAAATGCCTTACTGTTCTCAAAAGAAGACAAAGTTCTGAAGCCAGCACAGAGGCCAGAAAGTGACTTCTGCCCAGACAACAAACAGTGTGTGTGTGTGGCGCTTCACACTGCCGCTTTTAATAATCGCCATGGTCTCGGATCATATGAGACACGCTGGTTTTGACCTGCCAGTGGGAAGATTGAACATGAAAGAGTGTCCGGTCTTGATTAAAAGCTCTACTGGTCTCTTTTTAGAGCACGCCATGTGATCATTAAAAATCAACAAATCACCTACTGCACAGGACTCCCTGTAAAGCTACAAACTGACACTTAAAAAAAACCAACAACAACAACAAAAGGATTACATGAACAAGCCATAACGTGTTAATTAGTGATGTGGATTTTGTCACCATAGTTTGGACAGAGTAGCTATTCAGAGAACACACATTGAGCCGAAACAAGGTGATGTCACATGTGCGTATTTGTTTTACACAAGACGTGCTGAGGAAATCCAGTTCAGGGAGTTTCGCCAACAACAAAACGCACCATCAGGATTTCTGTGGCTTGTTTCAACATGAACCAAATACGCACATCACCCACAACACAACAACAGGAAGCCTTTGCGGAACCACAACTCGACACCTCTGCGCACACACTTTGCGAGTGAGGGACATTTTGTCATGACAGAGCTCGCAAAGATTCCAAACTTTTCCACCAGTTCTGAGTATCTGACAGTCACGCACATTTGTACCCAGTCACAGCGCGGAAGAGTACAAGGCTTCGTTCCAAGAGCTGACCTCAGCACCTCCTCCTGCCCGGTAACAAAAACAGCCTCTCACACCAATGCAGGCAGAATCCACCAATCCACGCATTGTCAGCATGATTAAAGTGTTCACACGCACTGTGTGGCAGCATTAATGTAGGACTTACTGTGAAACAGAACTACAGCTAACCCTACTGTCCGCTGTCCAACTTTTACTTTCTCCACACGTTGTAGAATTCCTTTAACTTTTTAATGCTAAAGAGATTGACCTTTATTCAAATGTCTTTCTGGCACGTCTACATGAAAAAAAAGAAAACAAAAAGAAAAGTGATTTACTATGGAGCACAGAATATTTCCATTAGACTTCAAAAACCTGAACCGCAGCCACTGTGACTTTTAGAGAACCACGAAACTCTTGTGGCTGATTACCAATGTTACGTCACATGAGTCACCCGGCACGGGGATGGTGGGGGTGGGGTGGGGACGGGTGGTGTAGACCCAGCACAAAGATGGGATTCGTTTCGCCCCCTACTTAACTCAATCGGGGCAGTTTGGTCTCACGCTGTTTTGATGGCACAACTGAAGCTAATATCGCTTCCAAAACAAAACGGAAGCCGCGCCGATGTAGACGTCTGGCCCCGGGGAACACGGCAGAATATCAGCGTTATGGTGCAGGGCTCAGCGGTTCTTCTCTCCGGGTTGCCTAGGCGTCCGGGATGAAGCGATCAGTCCACGGCTCCTCTCTGCTGTCGTTCTGATGACTAGGTCTTAAGCTCGGGCATGTGATCAGCTGTTCTCAGCCACTGCTGCCAAGAGTGGTGGACCGCCAATATGGCCACCAGAGGATGCACTACAAAAGGGAGGTAGTGGAACTCCAACCAGCACAGCTGATGTACATCTTGTCAGCCTTTCCATTCATGCCAGTAGCACAGCCAGTCAGTCAGTACAAAACGTAGCTCATCGATAGGCCACAGGCCCGTGGCACTTCGGAAAAGGACACTCCGTGGCACATGAACACGTCCCCTCAGGCACTAAGCAAGCAGCACGACCTGTTAACCATTTTCATGTGAAAGACACCTCAGCTGACACGCACTAGGCCACGGAGCCTTCATTTGCTCAGTGGAAGCCGTGGACTAAATACTGTCCCGTTCAAATAACTTGGGTTACTTTCAGCAGGAATTCAAATGTTTGCGAAATGCGTCCGAACGGACCTCTGGTGACGTTCCTTTTTTGAGAAGCACCGACGGGAGCTAGCGTCCCGAGCAACCGCTCATTGGGCACAGCGGAGGAAACTGGAACGGCCCGTGGTGTGCAGGTAGCCGTTCAGTACCAGCAAGTTACGTGGCATTTAAGTTCGGGAACTTGACAGTAAAGCCCGTGGCCTGGTCAGCTAACTACGCTGTTCCCGGACTACAGCCGCCGCTTCCATTCGAGTGAAGGCAGAGAGCCAGCTCAAATATTAGCACGGTTGGCTAATTGGCGATAAAGGGTTTAGCGCCACCGCAGCCGTCAGTTGCCGTTCTTGTCGCCAACACGGTTCATTTGAAATTCACTCCACGCTATGACGGGCAAAGTGTCCCTCGAGTCGAGCACACTGAACCAAATACATCGTCTGCTGGGAAATTTTTGTCACGGTAACAGGGCGCCTTGTTACTGCTAGCTGCTTCGCAACACAGACTGCTAGCTTAGCAGCTAACGTCGCTAACACTAAACACCGAACAGCTGATTGACCATCAGCTCGTTTTTGGGAAACCCCGGTAAAAACAAACACGAAAAAAAAACAACCCGCTGGCAAACCCTTTAAGAGCTTCGTGCGCCCGGCTGGGGTAAACGGAGACAAATGGAAACGAGACAAACGTGTATTTGACTAGCGTTATAACTTACCCAGATAGATGTCTCCAAATGATCCACTTCCAATTTTCCTGCCCAGTCTATATCGGTTCCCCACTCTCAACTCCATGATTAACAATCCTGTGTTCGGCTAGCAAGCGCGCTCGCTAGCTCTAAAATATCCACACACAAAAAAAATAATGTTCAGGTGCAAAGCCCACGTCTATTTAAAAGCAGAACAGGCAAAATATTAAAATCTCTTCGAGCGATGAGTTGGGTAGGTTGTTTCCGGGAGGAGGCAGCTCTCGCAATCTTTCGCCACTTGTTTCAAAACACTGCTAACCTCATATTGTACTAATACGGCGCTTGTTAGAAAGGCTGAAGTGTGCACTTTATGCTCTCGCCGCTCTCGATGAGGCTACGCATTAATTCGCCGCGGATGAAGGTGGATTTTGACGGGGCTACTTTAGCGACTCCGCCCGGATCCTCTGCCTCTCCGCTCTCGCCCTGTTCGGATGCTGTTAAGCGATCTGCTGGCCGTGTCTGACATCACTTCCCCGCTGGGTGATGAGGGAGGACGCTGGTCGGAGAGCGTTCCGGTAAAGAGCTGCCAACAGATGCCACCGTCGCTAACAGCCGCAAACAGCCGCAGCCGCAGCGCAAGCGAGCCCCCTAAGCCTTTGTAGGTCCTCGGCTGTGAATTGTTAAGAACTGTAATATGGGGCGATTTAAAAAATGTTTTGCTCATATTTATGAAATACAAAAATGCGCCTGAAAAAAACTGGCGATAAAAGTAACAATAGGCCTTTAATTACCATTGATTGTTTGGCCTGCCATTGATCAGTGGTGACTAGGCTACATTGAGCCTACTGTACTTAAGTAGGCTACACATTTCAGGCACTAACCTACTTTACTCGAGTCTTTTCTTTCACATTTCTACTCCACTACATCTCAGAGAGACATATTGCACTTTTTACTTCACTAGCCCTGTCTGGCAGCATTAGCTACAAGTCAGGCCTACTTTACAATGCAAGATTGTGCATAGAAAACATACGAAGAGGTTATGAAATATGATGTTTTGTTATAAATTTAAAACCACCGAACAGTGTAAACAAGTACGGCTGAAAGTCTAGTCATGAATCAATTAGTCGATTGACAGAAATTGACTATAATATTTACTAAACTATTTTGATAATTGTTTATACGTTTCATGGTTCCAAATGTGAAGATTTGCTGCTTTGAATTTGAATGACTTTAATAACTTGAATTTTTGTTGTTGTTGTAAATTTGAATTTTTGTAGGCTACTACTGGTTGGACAAAACAAACATGGTGTCACTCTGGGCCCTGGACAATTGTAAGGTATTTCTCTCTATTTTCAGATTTTATTTTATTTTTGTTTCTACAAACCAATCAATCCAGTAATCTATAATGAAAATAATCAGTAGTGGCGGTCCTATACAAAATAGTAAAGACTTAGCTCCACCTCAACCAGTAAAATCCTGTTTACGTTAATGCATGGGTATAATCTCATAATGTAGCATATAATAGTATAAACTATAATTTTCCTGATTATACTTGCATACTTTTACTTAAGTACATTTTCAGTGCAGAACTTTTACTTGTAACCGAGTATTTTTACAGTGTGGTATTTGCACTTTTAAAGGCTCTGAATACTTCCAGAACTACAGCAATTGATTTGATAAGATTATGATCCCTGCCCCACTATTTCTCATACATTTTCGCTGAACTAAATGGACATATGGGGTAAGAGGGGAAAAAAAAAGATCCTTCCCTGCTCTCTCTCAAAACAAAAGTCAGACTGCCCTCCTTTCAGAAAAAAAGAAATTACAATACCCTCCCCCTTTTTACAAAAGTTGCAAACTTTATAAAATATATGTCAAGCAAAGGGTGCTAAATTTCAACTCAATTGTTCTTTTCAAGTTGCATACGTCACGCACACAGTGCACTAGGCCGCCATCTTTGCTTTCCTCCATCAGCGTCCTCTGTTGTTGTCCCTTCGGTTTCCTGCCAGGGACCAATCTCGTCGTGAAAAAAAAGAGTGAAAGAGTCTCGGTCCTGCACAATAACAAGAGATGGGTTCCTTTGTCCAGCTGGCCTCAGTCCAGCCTCTCATGGACAATGAACTACACGGATTCCACTAAAATAAGCTGTAAAAAGAAACAAAGTAAATAAAATAAAAATAAAAAATAAAAAATAAATATCCCCATATTAGGGTACTTCACTTCTGCAATATAACATGGTAAAACTCAACCTCATCTTTAGCAGTTACTTTAAAAGGACCACCACACGTTACATAACATATGTAAGTTATAATGTAATTATTGAAGTGTTACGTAAAGTAACAACGCATCTGACATGCAAAATAAAATTGTGTGCTGCTTCAGTTTCTTTGTTGTTGTTGTCACTGTAATGTGTGGAAATTCCGCTTTTATTCTGAAGGACTGGGATCGGAAGTCCTTGGCTCTCCTCGCGGGTAGGAACCGCCACTTTTCTCAGTTTCCTCGTCCTTCTTAACGCGGGTCGTTTCTTCGGTTGTTTCTCAGCGGCAGGCAATGAAATGGCAATGGCCAAACTCCCCCCGCGAGGCAAACGAGAGGGCGGAGAGGATAATGAGACTGTCAGCGTGAAGAGGGGCAAAGCTGACGGCAGCCGGTAGGCTACTGTAACCGTCAACTCCGTTACGTTCACTGTCGTACGTGTCAGTAACGTTAGCCGCTCGAGCCCAGTTTACAGTAGCACGGTGGCAATTTAACGTCTATAAAGTTTTGCCATGATTCACCTAAGTTAACGCCTAAGTCATTCTTCGGGATGCAGCTAGTTAGTGAGTTAACTTAGTTGGCTTACTGTTAACTGCGACTGAATAAAATAAAAAAAACCGAATGGGTTACGTTATTAGCTTCATGTTGTTTACACCTTTAATGGCTACCAACAATGTTGCGAAGCTGATGCCACCAAACGGAAAGTGGCCAGTTAGTTATGTCTTTCTCCGCACAGAGGGCCAGTAGCCTGATCAAACAGGGGACAAACGTTGGTGATGGAACTCCATAGCATCTTTTCATTAGAGCCTCCCCTGCCTGCTAAACACCCACATCACAGGCTCCAGCATTCAAAAACACGTTTGTTTTGGGGAAAGCTTTTGTGTCGTTTACTTTTATTTCAGTGTGAATTAAAGTACATTGCACGTTTAAAAAGTAAAGGACTATTGCGGACTAGTGAATAGTATGAGGTAAGGGTTGGAATAGAAACTGTTTTGTGTCTCAGGGTGCTTTCACACCTCTACTTCGGTACATTCGGTCTGCACCGAGGGCAAACAATTATACATTGTGGCATTTTTCGAATTTTTCGGTTTGTTTTCACGCCACACTGATTGCTTTGGTCCGAACCAGCTGAAACAAACCAAAATGCAGTCACATGACAACATCCACATCACTCATTGGCCGTGGCGTATTTCCTAAACTGCTTTTCGATTGGTCAGAGTTTACATGCGGGAAAATTCCAACAGAAGAGGAAAAGCCAGCAAACAACACGGCGACAACGCAGCTATGGAGAGACGACTGCGCAGGCTGGTTTTGTCCCTGGCCATAATCTATTACATTGGTTGTACACACCACAATACGCAAACAATACATTTCTATAATGAAGCACGGATGCGGCTTGAAAACAACGTTCTAATGCAAACGGCGAGAGCGTATCGCTCCTCACTTCAAGCGGAGGCGTGCATTAATTCTTCTTAACTCTGACCTGCTCATCTTCTGAAAATATGACTACGGCAGCTGGGTTAGCCCAAAAATATCTGGGTATTTTTTGCAGTTGGGTCGGTTCGAGGTCGGATCACGTGCTCACCGCAAACAAGCCGCTCCAGGGTTCGTTTGAAAGTGTACCGAGACCTCCTTGAAGAGGTGGTCCGATTTTGGTGCGCACCCGAGTGCGACTGCTGCTTGACCAAACGAATCGCGCCAAAGGGGCAAACGAACTCTAGTACGATTCAACCGAACCAAATGAGGCAGGTGTGAAAGCACCCTTACTACTCAGGCTCCCATGTAGAGTTCAACCAAATGCACGAGTCTCCCCTTGACACCTTGTACTTTCACCAGGTTGGAGTCCTGTTTGGATCAACCAATGGACTCAGGCGGTGTCCATGAGGTCGTCACGTATGTGCCCTCACCGCTACCAGGTTAGGTGACTTCACCTGTGAGAGAGTCTGAAACAATCTGAGCTGCAGCGGAGGTCTCGATTGGCGTCCGGAGATCCAGCCACGGGCACCCTCTCCCGCCCCTGTTTCCTACATGACGTTTCCTCTCCTCTCCCTCTCAGCCAAACACTACGACGCAGACACCACCGAGCCAATCAGCTGCGCTCTCGGGACTTTGGAGGAGCTGTTGGCGTGGAAGCGAAGCGAGGCAAACCCCTTTGTGGCAGCAGCCCCTCTGGCACCCCGGGAGCCCACTCTGGCCCGCTGTCTACGTCGGACCATGGTGTCCCACGACATGATGGGCGGCTACCTAGATGACAGGTATGGCTGCGTGTTCAGGGCTGGGGGCATACCGTCGGAAATCGATCACTTTCTGACCTCGCCCCTTTCGATTCGAACACATTTCTTCCCCTACATGTTAACCTGTATGAGCGAGTGTTAGAACGTGGTTTGATGAAGCAGAATAACCAACCACTCAGGAGACAGGGGCCCTCAAAGTTTACCCATATTGGACTCCCACCACACCTAAAGACACAGATCTCTAATTATTGGAAAGCTTAAAAACAAGGTTTCTGTGGTAAAGCTCTTGCCTGACGGATACGCAGCCAGTTTATGACGCCGATTTCAGGAGCAAACCCAGACTCCCCATTAGTCGTAGCTCTTTGCTAAGGACAATTTCCCAGCTGTTGAAGTGGAATTACGTTGCAGTCTCCCAATGGCTTTGCTGAGAATGGATTTTTGAAGCTGCGTTTCAGTCAGGCAAGACCTTTACTAGGCTCTAGGAATCTTCGTTACTTCCGACCCGCTTCTAGGATGAAGGTCATGGCACGCCAGCTCCTCCATGCAACAGTTTGACTAGAAGACACGATCGCGGTTGAAGGCGACGGGGTGGCTTGGTGCTGCAGTGTCCGTTGACCACATCATTTACTTATCCTGGTGAACTCGCGACCTTTTGGGCGATTTTGGATGTTCGCAGCAGGCGGAACATCGTGTCTTCAGTCCAAATGAGACGAGCAAAGCGTCAGTTTTTGTTCTCTGTTGGAAATCGTACAGATAACAGCACACACACAAAAAATAAAGGTAACACATTTGGCAGTATCAGTGGTTGGTATTAGAGGAACTGGAACAGTTGAAAAATATTAATAGCGCAGCGCTATACTGTGACGGAGGGAGGGAACAAGAGGCTAAACGGGAACAAAAAAACCCGCCTTTCTAAAGCAAAGCGATCCATGACTAGGAGGAGTTAGAGAACAACTGCTGAACTGTATGAGCCGCTGTGCTGAAAAATGCATATCAAAACCATGAAATCTACCAAAAAAACCACCTTTCAGTAAAATTGGCAGCAACGATGATATGGTGAACAGAATATTAATTTGTGTCTCAGTTGCATATTTGATTTTAGTTCATTTCAGTATCCTCTCCAGCTTCATTCAGATTACGGCATTATAATGCGACAGGTCTGCACCGCTTGTGAATTTCAAATCCATGCACCATAATGCCATGTCATGCATTCTCCTCGCCGTCAAGGTTTGTCCAGGGGACAAATGCAGAGTATCCGTATGCCTTTTACCACTGGCAGTACATTGATATTTTCAACTACTTCACACACAACCTGGTGACCATTCCTCCTGCTGTGTGGACCAATGCTGCACATAAACATGGAGTCATCGTTCTTGGTGAGCGAAAAAGGCAAAAACATAACAGCAACAATTTCAGTTCCGTCTTAATCAGGCGTCCTGTCCTCATGTCTGCGCTCTCCTGCTATGATTGGCCTGCTTTCCAGGGACTTTCATCACCGAGTGGACCGATGGAGCCGCGATGTGCGAGGCCTTCCTGAAAGACGAGGAGTCGTACCGGGCAGTGGCCGATAAACTCGTCCAGATCAGCCACTGCTATGGCTTCGACGGCTGGCTCATTAACATAGAGAACACCCTTAGTGTGAGTAAGACCTTTACGACAGCCATCACCACACTGCTTATATATGCTTGGGCAGTATAGTCGAAGCAAAGTGTGCCCTTGAAGTAAGTCCAAACAATGACATACTTACTTATGATTTTGACTTCCTAACTGAAAACGATGAAATAGTAAATTAAAAATTTTATTTACCCAAGTAATACATACATTTTTAATTAAAGATAATGAGATACTTAGTCTTGTCTTAGTATCTTGTCTTTTGACTTACAAGCCACAGCAGCAGAGCGGGTCGTTCTCCGATCAGAAAGTCGGCGGTTCGATCCCGGCTTCCGCCAGCCCATGTCGAAGTGTCCTTGAGCAAGACACTGAACCCCCGACTTGCTCTGGTCAGGCCAGCACCTTGCATGGCAGCTCCACCGTCATCGGTGTGTAAATGGTCAGTGTGAACGGGTGAATGAGAGGCAACCTGTAAAGCGCTTTGGTCCGCTAAGGTGGAAAAAAAGCGCTATATAAATGCAGTCCATTTACCATTTACAAACGTAGAATTTTGACTTCGACCTGTTAACGCCACTGTTAATCTGCCTTTCAAACGTGCTTCCCACTGCTTACACGTTATGTGCTTGGACATTCTACAGCCTCAGGGTGCCCTTTATTTGGATCATGTTGATGTTGTGCACTACAAAATCAAAACGGCTGAACATATTTTACAATAGATTACATAGAGAATGAGAGCGTGCACTTGTACTTCTTGCTCTGGTTGTTGTTGATGTGACATTAATAATAAGTGTGAACGTACAGTGCACAGCTACAGGTTTGGTAAAACCATATATTCTTGTAAAAAATATTCCCAGCAACGCCGTTTTGACGTGCTGTCAGACAACAGTAATGCGGAACGCAGGCCATCCAGATTTTACTTCTAAATGTAGTATTCGAGGTCCCAAGAAGATGGAAGCTGCTGAATTTTGTTATCCTCTGACTTTTCATCTAGCGCCATCATCAGGTCAGAGTTTATGACCACCTACTGACCTTGCCATCACCCTCCGCTGCACTTTGTGTTTATTGGCCATTATCGAATGGTGAACACGGTAAACAGTACACCTGTGTGTAAGCATTGTCATTGTGAGCATGTTAGCGTACAGTGCCTTGATACATGGCTGTAGACTCATGTTTAATTTTCCTGGTAGAAAGGGCCTTCCATATGAAAGTAATTGTTTTGATTGTTAACCCCTTTAAATGTTAATCTGATTTTTTAGCTTCCCTCACTTGATAGAAATAAACAATAATATTGCTCAAAAATGTAATTCATATAAAGAAGACACGTCAGCAGATTGTGGACGTAAACTCAGTGTTTCACAGTTCACTTATGCGGGCATTTTTGCGCTGGCCCTCTCTTCAAGGGCTGAAAAGTGTCGCGTCCTGCAGTACCAAGCGATTGCATGCGCTGCCCTCTGCTTGCAGGAGGTTGCGGTGAAGAACACGCCCTTGTTCCTGCGCTATCTGACAGACCAGCTGCACGAGCGAGTGTCCGGCAGTCTGGTCCTGTGGTACGACAGCGTGATCGAGAGCGGAGGGCTACAATGGCAAAATGAACTCAACCAGTCCAACAGGTAGAGACATTTCCTTTTATGGTCTGAAGACTTTGAAATCCGTATATATGTATCCAAAATGTGTCCATTTAGACAGTCAGGATGTTGGTGGCATTTCGCCAGTTCATTAACAGCGTAAGCTGTCCGCAACGTGATCTCAATCTCTCCATAAAAGGATATTTTTCGACGCTTGTGACGGTTTCTTCACCAACTACAACTGGACGGAGCAGAACCTGGAGTGGATGAGGGACTACAGTGGGCTCCAAGGCCGCCAGGCTGACGTCTACATCGGGGTGGACGTGTTCGCCCGAGGCAAGGTGGTGGGAGGAATGTTCGAAACAAATAAGGTACACACTGTGGACAGCGTGTGTGGTTATGAATAAGCGTTAATCGTTATCGGACGTTTGACAGTATGCGCCCTCTTGTTTTGCTCGTCTACAGGCACTGGAGATCATTCGGAAGCACAACTTCTCTGCGGCCATCTTTGCTCCTGGCTGGGTGTACGAGGCCCACGGTGATAAGACCCAATTCCGCCAGAACCAGGACAAGTGAGATCAACACTGGCGTAAATACCCACATTAACTTAGGAAAAAAAAACGTTAATGGGGGTCGATGAATAGATTGAGACGGAGATGTTTTCAAACCGAGCCCTGTCCTGCCCGCAGGTTCTGGGCTCTTCTGTCAGACTACCTGTACATCCGCCGGCCAGCCTCACCCCTCCCCTTCATCTCCTCCTTCTGCCAGGGCTTTGGGAAGGCGGTCTACTGGAGAGGACAGGTACTGAAGGAGGTAGATCAGCAGCCAGAGACAGATGTTGTTGGGGTTTTTGTTGTTTGGTTGGTGAGGTTGTTTATATGATCCCATTAATTCAACGCTATGTCAGTCATAATCCGACTGCATCTCATGCTGCAAATGGTCACGTCGTATCGTAACTGACGTGACACAACAGGGTTTGCACCGTAATGCATTTATGAAACCAAAAAGGGGGGGAGAAGGCAATAAGATAGATGATTAATGAGCCCTGGCAATTCGACATCTCACAATGGCAGAATACCGAGTTATTACAGACCACTCTGATGTGTGCGTGGTTATTTTGTAGCAGGGTGGTGTCTTTTCACATGATTTAATGAAGGAGAAGCTTTTCTCCAGCATAAAGCAGCCATGTAGAACAGATACTGTAAGAATCACACGTTCATTAATAGATAAATGCTGACCGATATGTCCGTGTTTCTGCTTTGACCACATTAATAAGCACTAAGGGTTTTTTTAAATGCCGATTTTAAGTTCGTCTGCTGGTCCTCTCCTGTTGGCTGGACAGCAAAATCCCACACAGGCAGGGCCAAGTCAATTTCAAAGTCAGGAAAATACCAAAGCTGTCAGAGCGGTGCTTGCGCTGGTTGTTGCGTCGCCACGAAAATAGGGTACCTCGAATACACAGTGAATTAGCCCTACGCAGGACAGGTTTTTCAGTTTGTGCAGACAACAAACGTAAGGCCCAGATACAGCGTGCGATTTTGGGCTGTCTCAGATGAACGTTGACATTCGTGAGAGAAACATGGTGAAATATTTGGTCATCAGTCCTAAGCTGTGGTCCTAGGTCGCACTGTGAGACACATCCACTAATGGCTGATTTAGAGCTTTGCTGAAAATCTGACTAAAATTCTCACTATGTGACAGCTGCTACGATCCACGTCTAAAACGTGCATTCACAACATTGCAAGCACTATCTTTGAATAAAAAAGAATTAAAAAAACCCACTACCAGCAGTGTGGCTGTACGTATATATTGTGAGAACTAATAAATCCAGAGCTATGGTCAAAGCTTGTTTTTTTATTTTGCTACATTTTAAACCATGAGAGAGCTGCAGATGGAGGACGTGAGTTGGTGACACGTCTCTGCGAGCAAATATTCTCGCGTATTTTTATTGTAGCGCTACACCAGGTGTCTCAAACAGTCTGACATGCAAAAAACCTGCAACCTGTTGGGCCCTTATGCATCGACCTGAGTGTGTTTGGGAGGTCTAAGGCTCCTTTTTCCGTTCAGCCCCTGGAGTAAACTTTAATTTAATCTTCACAGTTTACAGGATTTGACAAAAACGTGTCACCTCGCTATTTCTTTTTTTTACTGAGCACTTCTTCTCATCCGTGTTGGCTCAAAATCTGCTGAGGAAGACGGTGTGATACAGTTGAAAGCTCCTCCTCCACAGCTACAGTTCACTTAGAGTTTTATCACACAAAAAAAGAGCCCCATTGATCACATCACACCAGTCCTCACATCTCTGCAGTGGCTTCCAGTCAATTTTGGAGTTGATTTTAACATTTAATTTCTTGTCTACAGAGCCCTCAATGTTCGATTACAGGCCTACTGGTTGTTCTAAGGGTTCTCTCCAAAGCTGGTAGCAGCTGGATATGCCATTTGTTGTTTAGTGAAAGGTGCTACATAATGAAGTTTTGTTTGTTTGCTTCATGACTGCAGTCTTGTTTCGTGTGTGTGTGTGTGCGCACAGCGTGAGGCGAAGAGGAGCTGGTTCAACCTGACTGCCCAGGAGATCCAGCCCATGTACTACCACATGGAGCTGGAGGACCGGGGCTGGCTGAGGAGCCGCGGTTGCCCCGAGGACGCCTGGAACGGAGGCTGCTCGCTGCTGCTGGACGGACTCATCCCTGCTTCTCGCACGTCGCCAGTTTGTGCCAAGTGTGTGTGTGTGTGTGTGTGTGGAGGGGGGGTGTTTTCCGTGTACCGTTGCTTGTTTTTCACGTGGAGGGGAGGGGGGGGGCAGCACCACCTCCCCAAACACACACGTGTCACAGTTCACGCGCAGTCAGCCTGTTGTTTCTTTGTGTGTTTCTCTTAGAATCTTCTCCCTCCATGTACCCCTGGAATCCAAGACTCTGGTGACCCTCATCTACAAGCCCTCCGCCGGGATCACGGTTTCCCTGGAGCTGAAGACAGCAGACGCCAGTCTTAGCGCAGACATGGACGTCCAGGATGTCCAACGTGAGTTTCTCAGAATCTATCCATTATTCGTACCCGCTTATCCTTTGCAGGGCCGTTCCCAGCCAGAATCATTTAATAATATTTATTTTGACGCGAAACAAAAAAAAAAAAAACTAAGAGCAATAATTAACAATTACGGTTCAAAAGACACAAATTGTAGATAATATAAGAGTCTCGGGACTTTTAAGGTCCTTGCAAGACCCTTGTCTTTGATTTTTAGTTCATGATCGATTGGGAGTCTCACAATAGAAGGATTTTATACTTGGAGTCGTTCAGTCTCAAATTTTTTTAATTTTTCAAAATAATAATAAAACACGAACCAGAATGCTCGTTTTCCGACACTTGAAATCCATTATCACCCCTTTATATTTTCCTTTTCGAAAGGATTATTTCCATTTAATTTCAAATCAAGCTGTTACGGTTTCATGAATATGCACGTCATCAGTCGTGAATGTCATTCAGTCATCATTTCTGTATTAGACCCATAAACACAAATGGCACGCGCACGCCATAGAGTAAAAAGCAACGAGAACATATGGAATCTTCGGCCAGAAGTTGGCAAATGGAAATCAGTCAGTGGATTACTGTTATTGTGTGCTGTCCAGATATTTGGATAAATTATATTTTGATGCTTTGGCAACATTGTTCTCCAAACTTTCTTGCCAATAAAGCCCTCTGAATTTATTTGAAAAATGGAATTGGATAAACAAGACAGGGTCAGTTTGGTACAAATCAACAATGTTCCCATGACCATCTAAATCATGGAGCACTTTGCTTTATCGATATGTTTTTGGCATCTAACTTCATGTAACAACCCTCTTAATGGGGTGTTGAAGGATGACGTATTTTTATAGGCCAAACCGGAAGTTAGCGTCGCTCTGGTTCCCTCGACAAAAAGCCAATGGGATTTTTCAATTGGATTTTGGATGATTGCAGAAAATAAGCTCTGTGCCAAAAAGACAAAGTTTATGATACTTACACGTTTTGTTCACCAAGATAATCTTTTATGAATTTCTGAAGCGTAAATGCGATCGCCAAAAGTAAAAAGCTAGCCTTAGGCTATAAACGTACTAAGCTTGTGTTAACCACAGACCTTGTTACAGCCGTCTAACCAAAAAGGCATTGACTTCCAGACGAGGGAACCGTCAAACTCATTCCTGCAACGCTCTTATTTCTGTCCCAGTACAGGTCTGCAATGCTGCTGCGTTGACAGCTTCATTCATTTTTTTCTCACTTTCAGGGATCCTAATGCAAATGCTGACAATGCAAAATGTGTTGTGCATTACTGTGACTGAAACGTGTCCAAAACGGAGCAGAATAGGTAGCCTTATATAGCAATTTAGGGACGTCGTTTATGCTAATGATCCCATCTCGTGAACAGGTCGTATCCATCTGGCCGAAACGAGCGATTTACACTGAGTTTGCACAGTTAAGAGTTTTCGACCTGGAACACGCGTACAAGAAAACTCCCTGAAAACAGGAAGAGGGATTTGGGATCAAATGTTTGTGCATGAGGTCCAATGTACATTGTATGTGTGTATTTGGAATATCCCACCGTTTCACCCTCAGGTATGTCACACTCAGGGATGTTCGCTTCCAGGATTTGTAGAATCCATTCTTCATGCTACGAGCACCCCGATTGGATTTAAAGGTGTTCTTTAAATTTGTGTCGTAACGCCGTGGGTTCAATGACTGTATGTGTTTCTGCAGTTACCAGTGTGTCTCCTGTGGTACTTGACGAGGGGCACCAGTTGGTGAGCCAGTTCTCTCAGCTGTGTGGCAACTTAAATCCAGATGGTTGGACTGTCTGGTGAGGCACTCTTATTAATAGCTAAGTAACGGTTCCGCTAATGGATTTCATGATAAAGTGGTCTACATTCCTGGTCTTTCTGTTCCCTTCATGTCACTGCGTGCAGGTGTTCCCAGTTGGAGCTTGGTGGCTGTGCTGTTAGAGAAGTTGGTGTCAGCATCCAGCGGGACGGAGAGCCTCAGGACACGCCTTTCAGCTGCAGGGTGGGAGAAATCATGGTGAGGCAGCGGTGTTCAGCGTGTTCTCTATGCCGTACATCTTCAGAGACCCAGATAAAAGCTTGTTCACCTTTTTGAACCACAAAAAAAACTCCCACAACTTCCTGTGCTCGTACACAATTTACTCCAACTGCTACAACTGCCATTGTGTTCCAATTTATTCACTTGAACTGGAACTCCTTACTCCTCCCTGACCACTTCAGCTGACACTAGAAGCTCAATTTATCACTTAGACTTAAACTGACATTTCAGCTGATAACTCCAACTTCACTCAGCACTTCACAGCACTGCACTTCACACTTAAATTGACACTTCAGCACTTTCATTTAATGTAGCCTTTTGTAGTCCTAAATGTAATCCAACTTAAGCATAAGTACATGAGAATTCCTACGTATATGAATTGTTCTTGCCCCTCCCTCTCTCCAAGCTCTTGGACGTCGCTCGTCTGCAGGTGCCCTCTGAGCAGGTTCAGGGCTTATGCATTTATGAGGTGGTGTGGCTGCGCGGTGCTGGTACCTCGCCAGAGTCCGCCGCTCCCGGCCTGCACCTCAACGCCACTCTGCGCTGGGACTACCCAACCGAGCTCGTACGTCACTTCAGGGTGTACTGGCGACGGCTGAGAGGACCCGATCCCCGAATCCGCTCCGGTCAGCTGGTTCTGGTGGGCCGGGCGTATTCGAATCTGTTCAGGGTAACGGAGCTGGCAGTGCCGGAACCACCTGGCCTGCTGGAGCTGGTGGTGGAGCCAGTGATCAGGGAGGGCTTCCCGGTCCCAGAGAGCCAGTGGGGAAGAAGAAGCCTCAGCTACGCAGAGGACTTAACACAATGACTTTACATAAATGCCATCCGGCTGCTTCTCCTGGACTCTTTAATACATGGTGCTGCAATCGTGGCTCTGATGTTGAAGTCAATGTTCCCACGTTGGAGCACTTCAATAGCCTCCAATTCAGTTGTTAGTTCAAAAGTGACCGCTGTAGAGGCCCTAGTGAATAGAACAGTCTACCCCCCACTGTCTGGTTGGCTGCTTTTATATCTACATTTCACAAAATGTGGGATATTATTTTGTTTTGGGGGCAACGTGGGGCTATTGACCAAACATGATGAACATGATGCTAATCTGCTTGAGTCATTCCGTCTTGCTTTATTTCACCTACTTTACACCAATCGTACATTTTGTTTGGATAAAAAAGTCAATGTCCACTTTTAACCATGTCACACAATTTTTATCAGGGCTATAGATGAAATCCTAACCGCTACAGAGCTCGCAGGTCAACAGATCCATCTCCATGACAACTGGGCAAACCCAACCCGCGGCTGAAGAACTTGTGATATGGTTAAAAGCACCAGATAAAAAACTAGTAAGTGGAACTACCCTTATTCACTTTATCTAGAGTGACATGACAAGATTGATACCACTCTCATGTCTGTACAGTAAATATGAAGCTGCAGCTAGGTAGCTTAGCATAAAGACTTGAAACAGCTGTCGAAATCTTTCTTTCACAACCTTTAAAGTTCACTAACTAACATGTTATATCTTGTTTGTACAAAAACCAAAGTGTAACACATTGTGGCTTTGTGGGCCGGAGTATTTGTTGGCTTTTTTTGTACTGATGAAACAAATGACAGCGGACATGTTAAGGGAGCTTTGGACGTGCTGTAGGCAGGTTTTTGTACCTTTGGACAGCCAGGCTAGCGGTTTCCCCCTGTTTCCAGTATTCGTATTTCCCAAAATGTTGAACTATTCCTTAAGTTGGGATTGATTGATTTCTAACTTCAAGAATGAATGCATCACTATATGTTGCTTGTTGTATGTCCTTGAGCAGAAGACAAGCTTGCTGCCAAAGACATCACTCCAGGTTATGGAATGTAACATTGTGAAAATGGCCCTGATAGATGAATGCTTAACTAGTTCTGTTGTCAGATGAAGTATATCCAGGGCTACCATGTAAATGGTAAATGGACTGTACTTGTATAGCACCTTTCTAGTCTTTCGGACTACTCAAAGCGCTTCAGGGGTATACTGTCGGCGGTACCACGCTCCTGTTGGCTGATCATCTATCTAGGCGGAGCAGATTTATATAGATTTTTTTCACATAGTACAAAAATGCGATAAACAAGATTTACTATAGCAAATGTACAATCAAGAGTAAATTACATCTAAAATCCTGATGTGAATTGTATAACAGGAGTTACGTTAAAACTGTAAGCTGCACTATTAACTAGACGTGAATATAACCAACATTAATCATAAATGATATAACCAATGTTTGAATAACAAGATGAATGTATTGCCAGAGCTGAGATGTGCTAGAGAATGCTGTGCGTTAGGAAGGACCTTGACGGGTCAAATAAGGAGACAGTCAGAGCAAGGGAGTGTCAACAACTATGCTCAAGTTACGGTGTGCAATGTGTGCGCGCTATGGGATGTCAAACGTGTGTGTCACAGAGATAAAATGGGGAGACGGAGAGAGAAACGGGGTTATTTCCTTGTGCCTTTTCCATCGGAACACGGTATAAGATCGTGAGCAGTAACATCAACAAAAAGGGACTTCTAGGACTTTGTCACTGTCAGAAGAATTGAGCATGCAAAAGGATTAACCATTTACCCCAGTGACAGTTGGACTGAAGTTCCTTTGTTTCACGCTGTTATTTACCGACAAGAGACTAAGAACATTTTGAGGGCTTTGGATGGAGCCGTGGAATGTTCTTCGGAGACTTGGTCTGACAACAGGAAGAGTGGGACCGCCCAGGAACAGATAACTATTAAAATTGATACTCAGCTGTGTATTTACTGTATGATTTATTTGAAGATTGAAATTTGAATTGAGCTGTTTCCCTGCTGCCCTCCTTAAGCTTTTTGCAATAAATAATCAAACTATAGTTAAAGTCTAAATTGTGGACCTTTGATTTAGGAGTTCATTGATGGTGGTAAAAAAGTTATGTTGTGCACACAACAACGTAAGAGGTTCTTACAGTTTACTCTAGCCAATGAAATTAACAGTCCCTAAGGGCTCACGTCCGAGCCACTGAAACCCGTCCTAGCACCAGAACAAGAGCCCAGATTAATGAGGAGTTATCGAGCACGGCTGGGGTTGGTCATTGATGCAAACGGGCTATTGGGTCGGTTGCTATGTCAGAGGAGGCAGGGTAGACGTAGAGCTGCCTTTTTGGGTTTTTTTT
>WNGW01000002.1:1528900-1565881 GCA_011952105.1 Coreoperca whiteheadi | reverse complement strand
AGGGGAAGAATTCGACTTTCCATTAGACGCCATTAGCGCGAGAGTTCACGCTTGACCTTGGAAATAGTCCGAGGCATTGAATTACATTTTTCTTTGTCCAACAGCAGTCATCGATTCTCGCGGTCCGGCCTCTTTGATGCCACTTACAGGTCAACACTGACGCTGCGTTAGGCCAGCCTAAAGCTAGTTCACCAATGAATTAATATTTTTATTTAAGTGTCACACACAAATGTGCCCAGCCCAGTGATGCCGGTAACGCATTACTTAGTTATTACTCTAATCCGACCCCTTTCTTCAGTAAGGAGTAATCTAACGCGTTACTATTTCAAAACCAGTAATCAGATTAAAGTTACTTATCCAAGTTGCTTTTCATTTTCCTTAATAAAAATAGATTTTTGCTTTTATGTCGCATCTCGGGGGGGCAAAGCCAAGTATGCGACAAGTCACGTGTTCAGCACGAGGACAGTTCACGTCACGCGTAATAACACATACCACGCAGCGACACAAAGGTCAACAACAATGGAGGGAGGAGAGAGATGCGCGTTTCCTAGCTGGAAATACAGACGCTCTTTTGAGTTTGTGTCCGCTAAAGATGGCAATATTAAGGGTCGTTATGGCGACAAAGTGTTATCTAGCTGCAAAAGCACTGCGCAAAGAAATGTAAAGAAACATTTGGAGTCGCAGCGCTGCACGGTCAGACTTACAGAGCGAGTCCCACCAGGTGGTGCGAGGCGGAGAGCAGAAAGCTTCCCCCACCACCCAAACAACAAGAGCTGGACTTCAGTAAAAACAACTATTTATGTGAAGTGAATTCAAGAACGACTGGCATTATTTTATGTTCTATAAAAACGTATTTTTTCACGAAATCATTTTTAAGTTCAACTTAAAATGTTTGGAGACACATTGTTGACATTACTGTTAACCAGCTGTCATTGTCATGTTGAGGCGGCGGGGGCGGGGGGGGTTGTCCGCAGTAACTTTTAATCTGACTTAGTTACTTTTAAAATCCAGTAATCTGTAAAGTAACTAAGTGACTTTTTAAGGGAGTAATCCGTAATCAGTAATTAGATTACTTTTTCAAAGTAACTGTGGCAACACTGGCCCAGCCCATATGAGCCTACGCGACACTAGTATCATAATAGTTTCAATTGTTTTGCTCACCAAGAACACACTTCGACACTGTAAACTCTAGGGGCGGATCACGACCCGCGGATTCATTTTTACTTGCGGATTAATCTAAATTGTTCAGCGATCGCGGAGTGAAAGAGAGTTTTTCTGCTGATATTTCTTTTTAAGTTATTGCGTTATTTTAAACTGGATGCTGAGTTTCAGTGAAACTGCACACAACAGTCAGGCGTTCACGTGAACAGGGCGTGTTAATAAGTCAACGATGGCCAGCGGCGGAGCAGAAGAACCTGAAAAGCCTCCCGCATCCTTTAAATTCGCAATTATGGGAGCACTTTGGCTTCCCCGTAAAATATAATGATGACGGAAGAGGGGCGGGGGACAATAAATGGAAATGCAAATGGCAAAATTGTCTCCTCCCCCTGTTTTTCCTGATCCGATCCGTGACTCTAACTCCGTAATGTGATCCGAACCGTGAGTTTTGTGATCCGTTACACCACCAGTATTCTCTATAACTAAGTTATAGCGATTCAGCCGTTCCAATATAGGAAAATAATAGACAGGGTCGAACTTTCGTATAATGATGCAACTTCTCCAGTCGTGACACATTTGAAGGCATTATTATGGGCACCACGTTCATCCACTAGGGAGAGTCATCAATTAACCTTCACGTGCACGTCTTTGGTCGGTGGGAGGCAGCCGGAGAACCCGGAGAGAACCCACGGTAACACGGGGAGGACATGCAGACTCCACCCAGAGAGATCGTGTGACGTCGGTCTGCGATTCGAAGCCAGGATCTCCTTATTGGGAGGCAGGAGCTCTAACCGCTCTGCCACCGTGCACGCCGCTGTTATATATGACATATTTAATAATTATTACTTATTCCTTCAAATAATACAAAGCAGACGCTGTGTTTATTACGCTTAAGACTATGATTGAAGAGACCTAGAAGATACAGTATTTATTGAAGAGCAACGCTACAGGACCCTGTGCTTTTGTTTAATCCTTTTAGTAAACTAGGGCTAACAGGCTACAGGTAGCTGGCTAAGCCTACATGTTTCCATTTTCTGTTAGCACGTGCTAATTTTCAACAGCTGTCCACGGGAGGCTTTTTTTTTTCCCCCCCCTTTCTTTCTTTAAATAGGGTTATAAAACAACAATAGTAACAGTGCTAAAATGATAATAAAAAGGAAAAGAACAGGAAAAACAGAAATACTATAAAATTACAAAAAGAATCTATCTAACAGAAGTTAGTTTAGTCCAACCAAAAATGGAAATTGTGAAACGTCGGGGACAACTACACTTTAGGTCCGAGCGCCTGAGGCGTGTTAGCGCGCACAATAATGGGCTTCTTCCGTCCAGATGCCCGTGAACCCAGGAAACTAAACCAGAGCTAACGTGTTCTTTGGGACTCCGGTTCCTTTGTAGAGTAAGAGAACATAGGAGCAACCTAATATCCGTGGTGAGCGCCCAGCTGGCATACCTGGAACTCGGCCCTCTCTGTAAAGAAGTGTTTGAGCAGCACCAGCATGTCGGAGGCCACCGTGGCCACGTTGGTGGCGTAGCCGTCTGGCCGGTCAGTGTAGCTGAAGCCAGTGCCCACAGGGTTGTCTACAAATAACACACTGGCTGCCTGGACCTGAAAGAGCCAACACACACACACAATATATCAGCATGTTTACCTGCATTTCAACAATACAAGCCCATCCTCAAGTTACAAAAGGAATAGCCTGTTGCAAATCCACAGTCCCAACTACTTGTTAAAAACACACGCCACAAAAAAAAAACCCCAGTTGGACAAAAGGCCAATGACTTAAAAACCTTAAACGCAGCCGTCTTACCCAGCTCGTCTTCCTGGGCTTTAGGGTCCTGTTCAAAGGGCCAATCTCCTCAAAGTTCCCGAAGCCGCTTCCCGATCCTCCCGGGCCACCCTGAAGACACATGGGCCAACATCGAGTTCCAACATGAAGAGCAGGGTGGCTCTTTAACGCGGCGAAAGCCATGTATGCATTTCAAGGAACTAATACGTCAGCTGTTATCTATCTGCGAACCAGTTTCCTCGGGGAACCTCTGTATGTACTGGGAGAAATGCAATATTATCCACAGCACTGTTGGAGCTTATCTTTTACCAAGATGGCTGGTTTGATTTGGATTTTTTTTTTGAAAAAGGAAGACAAGAAAAACTCTTACAGGGTCGGCGCCTACAGGTTAAAGACGTCTTGCCTCGCGAGTTTGTTTCCTCTTCTGCAGTTGAAAACAGAAGCGACGCTGCGGTTACTCATCCAGCCACGCCGCCAAAAGCTTTTTCCGACTTGTCAGGTGGCTTGAACCGGGCTACGGTCCAGCGGTCACCCAGCTGCCACCCGGCTCGTTCAAACAGACCATGTCAGGGATTGTGCTCATTTGCTACCAGTGCTGGGAGAGTTACGGCCGTCCACTCTTGGAGGCAGACCATAGTATTTCCTTACTTGTCCTAAAGTGATTTTTTTTTTTTTTTTTTTTTTTAAAGCACGGAAACCTGGGGCATCCTGAAGGTTTGAGGAGCCAAAGCACATTCAGAGACATACAGACAGTCCAGGATGCATTGGGAAAAACAATCAGCCCAAGCACATGTGACATGTGAAGCCACCTTGGACCTTTACACACGGAGTAGAAATGAGCGGCCCTGGCCGTGCCCTACCTGCAGCCACATGACCAGCGGCAGCTCCTTGTAGCCCGCGGGCTGGCTGTCCGCGTAGTACAGCCACCAGAACATGTGGGCCCCGGCTCGCACTTCCACGTAGCTCCAGGCTTCTTTGCCTGCCAGCGGACTGGGGAGCCCTGCGCAGGAGTCAAGTTAGATTCGCTGCTTTAACTTGGCGTTCGGTTACAGTGTCACCTACAGAGCAGCTCCAATGAAGCACCACACCAACGCAAGGCGCAGGAAGCTACCGAAATGAACAGCATTACAAATATATAAATCAACGTTACTTTCGATTTGCAGTCAGCTGAATCAAGGCGTGATGTCATACGACACCAGGATTTTTTTTTTGTTTGTTTGTTTGCTCGTCATGTCTGACTAGAAAACACAAGCCCGCATTGAAGCGCCTGAAAAGGCACAAAATACAGACCGTGAGCCGTACCTGTACTGGCGAGAAGGGCGAGTAGAACCAACAAACTGGAGGCTGCTTCTGCCCGGCCCATGGTTGAAGCGCGACCGCTCTGCCTCCGCGCGCGAGGGGAAAATCACATGACCGCCCCCCGCGGTCAGCTGACTGACGTCGTGTGCCCAGAGACGTTTTTTTTTAAACTTTATTTAGAACAATTACAAATTACAAATTCAAGTAGGAATCTTAATTATTCTTATTTTTTCCAAACTTTATTTAGAACAATTACAAATTCAAGTAGGAATCTTAATTAGTATTCTACAAAGTAGAATTTGCAAGGCAGTGTGAATAACAAATGATAGATACAGTGATACACCAAACTATAAAATTAAATATAATTTAAAAATTAGCGTAGGAATCTTAATTGGTATTCTACAAACTATGACTTGCAAGACAAAGTCAACAATAAATAATAGATACAGTGATACATTAAACTATATAAAAAATATAATAATTAAAAAAAATAAAATAATCATAAAAAAAAGTAGTGAACTGACTATATACATATATATAGGTTTATACACACATATACACCCATCTATACTCATATATACATGTATACATTGTGTGCCCAGAGACGGTTCACTTGAGAGCCATTCCTGTATCTGTGTCACGTGGGTTTCACAGCTGCCCCGTCCCTTAAGGAGACCAGGTTCAGGTCAACTTTATTATCCCCAAGGGGCAATTTGTTTCACAGCCAGCAGTAATCTATAAAACCAAACACAACACACAACAACATGACAAAAAAAATTAATAATAATAATAATTAAATCTGGAATAATGACGACAAGGCTGGAGATTATTATAGCATCCAAAAATCTGAGTTAAAAATAAACAAGGGAAATGTCGGAAAGAAGATGTTACATTTTCTAGGTTAAGACTGGGACGTAGGAGAGAGTGGGGACAGTTGCAACGTTGCTGATTTCTCCAATCAGGAATGAGCTGGAGTCAGGACACTCCTACTGCACATGCTCAGTATGCCCCTCCTTCTTTCTGGAAGTTAACAGCCCCATGTTAAACTTCCTTATGCGAGAACTGAAACTCAAGGTAAAAAAGTAACTTTTTTTACAATTAGATTTTTTGTCATACTGTCTAAACTGTTTAAGTATAGATCTTTATAGCTTTATAGTTTGAATGTGCAGTTTCTTCGCTCTTAACAGACTTAGGTGCAAAGATTTTACCAAAATACAAAGGCACAACAACAACAACAACAAAAAGAATAAATTGTGACAAATAAATGTTGATCTAAATGTAATATATTGATTAACTTTCAAAGTGCAGCACTCTCCCCACAATCCCATCAACCAGACTGAGCCAACAGGGGCTCTGCTCACGAGAAGCTGAGAGAACCTGGCCGTGTGGAGTAATTCGGGTCTGTATTAGACCGCAATAACGGCCTCCACGCCAACAGGGGGCAGTGTTGGGGGGGAAAGCTGGCTTGAGAGAGGGCGCTGCAACCCCGACTTCCGGTTATAAACGCAAGTCCTCCACAATAAAAACCCGAAAGGACTTAATACATTTAAATAATTAATTTAAGTCATCAAACCCATTGACCTCATATTATTAAATGTACTATTTTCGAAATGTATGCATCACAAAAATGACAAAAATAATTAATATGTAATTTATAGAGGCACTCAACAACATTGTGTTTTAATGGCCTATCATGATTCTTCCGCTAAACCTGGAATCTAAATTTGAGGCATTACAGTAGAGGGATATTTATATATACAGTGTATTGAGTAGCATTGAAAGGTGGCTTCCATCCTCCATCATAAGTTGTAACCAATGGCTTTATGAGACATTATTTCCCAAATAGATCCGTGGTGAGGCATCATAAAGAACCGCTATCTGAACTGTGAGAAATCCCTTTGGCTGGCGTTTATCCCCTCTACTTGATAAAAATGCTGAGAGGTTAATAAACTGCGTGCGGTTCAGATTCTCCACGGTGCCAATGATGCTACGGACGGATTTCCGACACTTATACTGAAAACCAGGACCGGAAGTACTGCTATTCCCTGTTGCCGGCGGAACACCAGCGGTGCCCTGTTTTCGGCGTGAGGTTTGGTGTGGTAGCCGTCATGGCTGCCCACAGTAACACCTTCATCCGCGTGCGCTTACACTTTGACTATCCGCCGCCGGCTGTCGTTGGCTGCCGCATGTGCTGGCTGCTCGTGGACCTGAACACGTGCCGCGTGGTGGCGGACCTGGAGAGCGTCATCAGAGAGAAGTTCGAGTTCAGCCGCAGAAGCGTCCTCAGCCTCTTCGTGGAAGACTGCTACCTGCCGCACACGGAGAGCGTCTACGTGGTGCGCGACAACGACAGCGTCAGGTGCGCGTGCGTTCACGTCGTTCCTCTGCCGGGCTGCACGTGCTCAACCGCTGAGGGTCCATGGGGGTGGGCGGGCGCACTTGTATATCCATCTTTGTCAGGACCAGTTTGCGTTGTAGACCTTGGGAGTGAGGACATTTTGACCGGTCCTCACTTTTCAAAAAGGGCTGTTTGACTTGGTTTTAGGGTTAGAATTAGGTTTAGGCTAGGGTAAGGCTTGGGGTTAGGCATTTATTTGTGATTGTTAGCGTAAGGGGGTGGGGAATGCATTAGGTCAAGAAAGTCCTCACAAGTATAGATGTACCAGGTTGTACGGGCACGTGTGTGTGACGTAGTGCAGCTCTCAGGTCAGCCTGGGGCCTGGGTCTTTGCCTGGGGCCCCTGAAGATTTAGGGAGCCCAGGCAACGACAAAGCGTCCAGTTTTGTGATCATTGAGCCTGATCCCGTCCAAACTGTAGCTGCGGCCGCGTGACATCACCCCACCCGATTTGAGGAAAGATAATAACATACATTTGTTGTTGGGCTTTGGTCCTAAAGCAGAAAACAGGTTAATCGACAGTTGGCGTTTGCCTTTTTTTCCACACTTTAAAAAAACCCCAAAACATTAAAGTCCTCGACATCGTGGTCAATTTAGTTATGAGGTGATGGTCTCAACATTCCTGTTCCCGTGTGAAGCGTCACTCCTGCTCGTTTTCCCTGAACCTGAGCTGCCGTGATTACTGCACTGGGAACTCGGAGGGGACGGAGGCATTGTTGCATTAATGCTTCTCTCCGTTTTGTTTGTCCACGACACTTGATCAAATCTGATAGTTTGACAAAAGACGTCTTAACTCAAGGTCCACTCACTTGCTTTTTACGTCCCCTTTTCGACTGCTTTCTACGGTCTTTTTTTGCTCTAGTTTCATGTGACTTAAAGCTCTGGGAAATCCAGTAAGTCCACCTCAAGTTGAGCTGTTCCTTTTGTCAAATGCTAGAAGAGCTGACCAGATTTAACTTTGGCGCTCAACTCTGACATTGGCATATTTTCATCTGCAAACGTTTTGACTCTTCCTTCTTAAATACGCCATTTCCAAATGCTCCCAAAGTCCCTCATCTTCCCTCTTTATTTTTGCCAGGGTGAAGGTGGACTGTCTGGCTCAGGTGAATGGGCACAGCAGCTGTCCGGGCGCAGCGAGTGAAAACCGCAGAAAGCGACAGAGACCCGCTGAGGAGGCCTGGCCAGGAGACGATGGAGTGGAGTTGAAGAAAAAAAAGAGGAAAAAAAGGAGCCAGGAGAGGCTGGGGAGGGAGGCCAAGCAGGCTTCAGGTGATGAGAGGGTTACGGGCTCACAAGGAAAGTGTGCAGAGGAGAAGAAAAGAAAGGAGGCGAAGGAAAATGGCCCTACTGTCACCCCCAAACCGGGTGCGTCTACCAAAAAAATCCCAGCTCGTGTAGACCAGCCAGTCAAAAGCACCAAGAAGCCCCCAGGGTCAAAGGCAAAAGCACAGAGTGTCTCCTCTTCAGGTTCCAGTAGCAAGGAGGATGAAGCTCCCAAAAAAGCAGCACCCAAAACACCCTCCTCCAAGGTGCCTCCAAACACCAACCCCCCCCAGACAAAGTCACACCCTCCCTCGTCATCCTCTTCAGAAACAGTCTCCTCCTCTGACGAGGCCACCGCTGTAAAGAGCCCACCAAAAAACCAACCCCTCACCCCCACGGCCCCCAAAGGAAGAGCGCGCGGTAAATCGAAATCTCGGGGGGCCCCTCCTGCCCTGCAGTCCGCAGACTGCGCACAGAAACGGGCTGCGAGCGGAACGCCGCCGCCGCCGCCTCCTGACAAGCTCGCGGAGCCCGGTGCCTCAGGCGGCGAAGAGGAGATTGAGCTGGTCATCCGTCGGCCGGTGCACCAGCCGGACTGCGGGGTGGCCAGTCGGTCATCTTGGGGAGGCCGCGGCCGGGGGAAACCCAGGCGTGGTGGTCCTGGGGAGCGGGGAAGGGGTGAAGGCAGCAGGGGCATGAGAGGCCACAGCGACAGCTTTGAGTTCAGCTATAACGGAGCCGCGGAGCCCTCCCACCAGACGGATTCACTGACCAACATGTCAGTCGTCCTACAGGTCTGTCTCGCCAATAACATGTCTGTGATTTTAGTTTAGGATACCATTATTCTGACTTTAATACCATTGCTTAGTTTGGTATTTAAAGTAGCAGTGATTTCTGATGCTAACTGTTTCCTCAAGATGAAGATCATCTGTGTCTCCCGTAAGAAAAAAAATTGTCATGAATTAAATTCAACTGAGACTATTCCGGAGAGACGTTTCTGCTGGCTGTACTGACCAATGCAGGTTTTATCAGCTGTGGCTAGCTCGCTAATCGAGCTAGTTAGCTACGTGATTTGGTTGCGACAGCCGTATCCGGCTGACTTTTGAATGTGTCCAGGACGACTTGTTTTAAAAAGAGAACCCTGCAAAAAATGATCTTCAGTACGCACTTGACGGTTACATACGCGTTGACGCGCTAAAAGACGGAGGCCAAAGCTGTCCCAGAGAAACAGTCCGCATCCTCAGCACCCGATGAGCCACGGAGGAGACGTAAAAATTCAATAAACAGCGTTGTTCTAGCATTGCAGCGAAGAGCTTTTCAGTCCCAGTGTTAAAATACAGAAAAACGCAAGATCAGACTGTCACTTCGTTACAGCATAACCCTGTTTGCCCGTTTAGCTTGCATACTTGTACATATTGTGATGAATTTTTCATACGGCAAGAGAAAAGGCCTTGTAGGATGAGGACTAAACCAAATGTGACGCCGGCTGGAGTGTGAGCCTCTCCAAATCCGTGTGAAGACTAGGACCGAGCTGCTAATGGTACCGCAAACTCTGATGGGGCGTTCACACCGGACGCGAATAAAGCAAATACATCGCGCTGTTTCGCGTGAAGTTGGACGCTTGAACATTTTGAGTTTATTCACTTAATTCGCGCGTGACATTCACTACACGACAGACGCGAACTCACGTCATGGGAGGGGCTCAGCGGTACTTCAGGCTGAGCCGGTCCCATTGGCTAAAGAACGTTTTTTTTTTTCAACTTGCCAGATTGTCCGACCTCCTCACTCACTTTCGTCCAAAAGTGTCCTGTTTCTATAATGATACGAGGACGTATGGTATAGCTCCAGGTATCCACACGCAGCCACAATTATTTTGTCCTCCATTGTTGTTCGGATTTCTGCCTCCGCTCGTAACACGTCACTACTCGAGCGTTTACATTTAGTCATTTAGCAGACGCTTTTATCCAAAGCGACTTACACATGAGAACATTCACAAACCGAAGGCGCAGCTTCGGGAGCATTTTGGGGTTCAGTATCTTGCTCAAGGATACTTCGACGCACGGCTGGGGGATCGAATCGCCGACCTTTCGACTGGCAGGCGACCGCTCTGCCAGCAAGCTATAGGTGCCCAGCAAGCTCCTGATTGTTGAACGCGTCAAACGCTCAATTCGCGCCGCAGAATGTCTCTTCGCGTCTTTGCGTTGGCTTAACATATAAATCACTCGCACTTACCGCTTCAACCCCCACAGTTTTTTTGTTTTGTGTGTTTTTTTTGTTTTTTTTTTACACATAACCTGTAACCCCACAAAATATGAAGTCGAGGAAATGCTTGTTAGCCTTGGACGTAACACTGGGTTAGGTTACTACTGTAGCTAGCAAGCTAGTTAGCTGGACATGCAATAGAGGGTTTGCGCCTACGTCACAGTTTGGTGAGTTACCCGGATCCGCGGCCATATTGGAGATACTCGGATGTAAACAACAGCATGGATTGCACGGTTAATACACCACTGAAGACTAATTTCTACTAATTTATTATGTCTATACCATGAAAAAAAGAAGCAAAGAATGGGCAGCAGCATCCTTGTGTTTCTGCTAGGTTCGATCTACACGACGTTTGTAGCGTGACGTCAGCGAGTCCTCAGGTGATCGTGGTCCTTGTTTTCCGTTCATATTAACGCACGGCACCCAGTCTGTATACAGGTCAGATCTTTTACCTAGAATACAGTAATAACAAATATAGCATCATTAACTAACTTTCAGTAACATTTTACAGAAAATATGCAGGTCTTGTGCTGTTGGAGAAGTTTAAGAAATGAGATTAGAATCAGATTTTTAGCCAAGAAATAACAAACCCCAACGTAACGTCAATATGAGAGTATACTATTACACTACAACATTAGTTAAGATAGTAGCCTAATATTTCACCTAGCTGGCAAGAAATAAGAAGAACAAACGCGAATGTTGGCAAGATTCTTTCCCTTGAAATCCTGGTTCAGTCTGACCAACAACCACAAACGCCGTCTTACCTCAGACAGTTTTTTGCACTCTTCTCCTTGATTTGTTATTACTTTTGGCAGTATATAAAACTTCAAATGTTTTTCCCGACCCGACCGATTAGTACGGCCTAAAACACGACAATAATCGACCACTTTCAGCAGAAAACTTTTGCGAGTTCTGTTCAGTTCAGTGGCACTGTTTACGTTCAGTATCGCCAATATGGCCGACTTCCGGGTTGACGACGTGTCGTGAAAACCCTCTATAGCGTTTGCGGGCTTACGTTCAGGCGGACGAGTGCATTGTTTACTTAACACTCTTTGGTTTCGGAACAGCTAAAAGGACATCACCCTCCAAATCGCTTTTCTACGCGAGGTATTGCTCTTCCTACAACCTCAGCTCAGGCGAAACCAGCTTAACAGGCCTGCCGTCCCTAGTTACAGTGTCTACGCTACTATTGGACAAGCGCTGTTTGGGGGGAGGGGTTTAGCAAACAGTCAGTTACATCAGTGAAATGGTGCTTACATACAGTAATTCTTGCCTCGGGCACACTATCAACTTATTGGCAGTCCAGTTACATCTGCTGCGTAGGCCTACGTGTGAACATGGTCATTGTTTTACCTGTCCGTTATGAAATAACAGTGTGTATGAAAAGGCATTAATAATCTCTTGTGTTCTTCTTGTGTGTAGAACGGAGCAGAAAGTGCTTCCCCGAAACAGGACTACAGCTCTATGCCCCTGCTAGCTGCCCCTCCACAGGTGGGGCAGAAGATTGCCTTCAAGGTAAGCCCAGTCTCATCAGCCACGGTGCGTGCCTACCACCGAACCCGCTTAGCTTTGCAGTCCCGCATCAGTCTGGAACAAAAAAACGGGGGAAGCCCCTGATTGATCCACTCTTATTTAACGCACAAAGGCTCCGGGAGAAGCCCCTTTCAGTCATCAAAGGGGCATATGAAGAAATATGTACGGCCAGTTCTCCCAGATGCTCGTGGATGCGCTCAATATACGCCGAAGGAACAAACAGGAGCCTCGCTTTGCACTCCCATTTTCATGTTTTACCCAGAAACACCCATTTCATGCCTACTGTAGAGGTTCAAACAAAGTATGGAGAGACTTACAAAACGAGAGCATTTTAGTAGCTTACAGAATGAATGCAAATTGTTGGAGTGCAAAATCGAAATGAAAGGCCCAATAATGTAACTTGTGAGTTCTCAGTAGGGTTAAAATAGACCTGACAAAAATGTTGCCGTGTAATTTCTGAAGGAATTTGGAATTTTGTTTTGTTTTGGGGGTTTTTTGTGTAACAAAACCAACAACTTAAAAGTGGAAGGTACACACCCAGTAGAGCTGAAATGATATATTGGTCTGACCAATAATTAATAAGCCACAAATAAAGAAGACATTGGGCCCACCTTGGGCTCTGGGAAACAGTGATGAGCATTTTTCTCAATTTATTTAGATCTTTCATAGACTGGACAAATTGCGGCCAATGAAATGAATGTTAATACAATCACTGCAACGCTGCAATTCCGTCTTTGAACTAAACAGTGTGAACTTATTGTCCCACTAGCGACCAAGCGAACATTTAGCACGCTCGCTTCTTTTACCCTCTTCAATAGCTCTCTTTTAATACTGATGTTATGCCCAGGGGAGCGTAAAGGGCACAGTGCGGAGAGAAATAGAAAGAAGCTCGGAGAGCCGTTCTCACTGACTAACGCTAGCATGTTCCCGGCTGGCCAGCGTGTGTGCAGGTAGCCCAGGAGCTACGATAGTTCACCAACTAGGCCGGCGGGGTAGTCCCTATGTCACCAAGCTTCAAGGACCAAATATGTTGTGGAGACGCGAGGAAGAGTCTCGCTGTACCACTTGCTGGTGTCTTAATCTTAAACGTAGCTGAAAAGAATTGTCAGTTGCAGCCCTAATTGCCAGGAGCTTTTCATGCTGTTTGATAAGATGAGCTGTTCTTTTCACATCCAACGTAAATGACATGCAGTAATCAGCCATTTTTATGAGCGGTCTTCCATCAGCAGATCTGCCACCAATAAAGGAACAGCAGTACTATTAAATCATTCAGCGCACGACCTCTTGTGAAAGTAAGAAAGTCTAGTTGTAAGCTTCATTTCCTAACTCCATTCCTTTGTGTGTGTGTGTGTGTGTGTGTGTGTGTGTGTCTGTCCACAGTTGCTGGAGCTAACCGAGAACTATACACCAGAGGTATCAGAATATAGGGTGAGTGTAATACTTTCTGCTGCACTAATCTAAACTGTCAACCACAGCTCTGACTATTGATCTCACGTTACTGGGAAGGACCTTTTTTGGAGAGAGCGTCAAAATGAAGTGTTGACTAACAACCATGTTGCTGGACATTTTTAGGAGGGAAAGATTGTGAGCTTTGACCCGACCACCAAACAGGTCGAGCTGGAACTACTTAATGCCTTCCAAGGTAGGGATCGCTTTCACCGCGGACACGTACAATATTCGTCACATTCTTAAAACGCCTAGTTTAGCGGTAGTATGTCAACATGCAAAAGACCAAAACTGGGCTGGAACAATGTCTTTTAAGAGTCGGAAAGCCCAGCATAAGTAACACTGTAAGCCTACCATGGACATTTCTTATTATGGTTCTTTTTAGACACTTTCTGAGCAGAAGTCATGGACTTTTAAAAAATGTAATTTACGCCGCAGGACCAGAGCAGAGTGTGCAGTATTTTCCAAGATGTTCCTCACGTTTGTGATTACTCGTGACTCGCTGCTTCTCTCTCAGCTCCTGTAGAGCCTGGCAAGTTTGACCTGGTCTATCAGAACCCAGATGGCTCGGAGAGAGTGGAGTATGCAGTATCCAGAGGCTCTCGGGTAGGCTTTAGCATATAGCTGCTATCTTATTGACGATCTCGTCAGCAGCACTTCTTAAAGAAATGGCTCCGCTTTGTGGGGAAATACGCTCCTTTGCTTTCCTTCCAAGAGTGAGATGAAAGGGTCAATATCGATCACAGGCACGTGCGCGTCTAGTACGGAGTCAGGACGTGGTTAGCGTAGCTTAGCATAAAGACTGGAAGCAGGGGGGAAACAGCGAGCCTGGCTCTGTCCAATGTTAGAAAAAACAAAAACCCACACGTGGGTTAAATAAACAAGACATATGTTAATTAGTGAGCTTTAGACGTGCATTTTTCAACTTTTGAGTAAGCTACCCCCCCACACCCCCCCCGCTTCCAGTGATTATGCTAAGCTAGGTGAACATGTCCTGAACTTAACGCGTAGACTTGAAAATGATGAATATTGATCTTCTAATGTCACTCTCTAGACTTTTCTTGTCAGCATGTATATTAGTTTAACCCTAACAATAATCAATGACAGAGTTTGATTATTGTTATTGTTACATTCCCGTATAAGATCCCTGAAATTAAATCTTACTAAATGTCCTGGAGGTCTGTATAAGGTAAATGGGCGATTCCAGAGACCACACGGTACCTGGACTCAAGTAGACACGTCACCAACTTAAGTCAAACTCGCACCAACATAGACGAGTATTTGCTTCACTCATCATTCTGTTCTATCGGCATCCGTGCAAGTAAGCTATTGAAGTATTAAACTAGTTTGTATGTGTCAATAAAGCTGATTCCCTTAACGCCTTATTAAATACCAGCGGGGCTACTGAGGTTGAATCTTTTTGGGTCCCTGTCGATTGGCAGGAGACAGCACTGGCAGTGACACTGGCAGAAGCAGTTAAAGCCTTTCTTTTGTCTTTGAGTCCAACTTTTTAGCCCTCGTCCCTCGACTTTGAGGGAGCACATTCACCGGTGATCCCCTCTTTTCAGTTACTCACCAAAACGGAGAAAAAGTGAGGGAGTACAACAACGGCTGCATATGCAGAAAGAAGTAGCAGTTGTTCTCATTTGGGAGTCATTTTCTGGATTGTATCGCGTCATTTTCACACTAATCTTGTTTTAATCTTCCCGTGATCACGGTTAAAGTAACGTCTTCACTTCCCTCCCACAGGTGACAGAACGGTGGGACTCCCTGCTGGAACCAAGGCTGATCTTTTAAATGTGACCAAACAGTGACTTTGTGCACACACACCCCCCCCCGCCCCATTTTGGCGAGATGAATTTGCCTTTTCTCTAATTAACTTTATTTCGGGATCGTTCAACTTGTACTCTAGCGCCTGAGTTAAACTGGGAGTCACTCCTTTACATTGCAGTTGACAGGTACAGGATATGAAAATTGGTTGATTTATATTTTCTTTTCTGTACTTCTAAATATGTCATCGCTTGGCACAGAAGCGTAGCAAAGTACAGGTCTAAGTATTAGAAAATGTTATAATTGTTGCATTTAAATGGCATTTAGAAATAAAATGCTTTTATTTTTAATATGGAGGTGGAATGAGTTTCCAGGACAGGGACATAATGGTTTTATGTTTTGTACAGTGATGTGACTGTGGATATAAGTCTTGTATAAACTGTTTTTCTAATAAAACACTGCATCTTCTGCTTTGAGTTTAGAGTTGATGAATGTTGTATTATTCCAATGTGTCAATAATCTGTTTTATTCTAGCCCATTTCTGCCAGGAAAAGGGAGGAAAAAAATCCTTGAAATGGTAGGAATGCTAGAAATAGAAAATAGTGATAGTAGGTCAAAATAATGAGATGCCTACGTCAAAGGTAAATTGAATTCCTATGTTAAAGTACTTAAGTCATAAGTTTTAGATAGTGAGTGAGAATTGTGAGAAATCCAAACTTTGAGTTACTACATCAAAATAATGAAACATTAAAGTCGCTTGCTGTATTCCATATGTATCTACACTACATGGTAAAGTATTGTATTTGCAGTTAGATTACAAGAAAAAAAACATTCTTTACTGTGCTGTAATAGCAGGAAATTACACAGTACGTGCCGATGTCGGGCACTAACAACACAGGTCTTTCTTGAGCTGTCTCGCCACCTTAGTCGGTTTATTAGAATTTTTTTGCAGCTGTACCACCTCCATCTTCTTTTTTTCGCCTTGCATTGCAGGAGGAAAATGTACATGCATCACCAGCAAACCTTTTTTAAATTGAAGCATTTTTTTTAGTATGCGTACGGACTGTTTTGAGTAAACCTAATATTGTCACTTTTCCACATGCTCAAGCTTGCTTAGAATTACTATGAAGTATGGCATTGGGACACAACCTTTATCTAATCATTTTGATATAGTAAGTCAAAAGTTAGCCTTAAAGGGAGACTCCAACTTTACATTTTTAAGAAGAAGAAATTCTTCTATAAGAATTTACGTGCCCTAATAAATCATAATCTTTACTATCTCATACCATATGTACTTTTTTTAAATGTCATTCCTAGCATTTCATCTATAATTTTCATGATCTTTTTTTTGGGCGGAAATGGGTTTCCATAGTTACTGTTTAGCACATTTATTATGTGATTATATGGCTTCCAGTGCAGCTGGAGTGGAAAGAATAAAGCAGTTGAAAGGGCATTTTAGAGCATGGAAGCAGCTGCTCAACATCCCCTTTTTATTTCGGCGCGAGGCGGGTGCTAACAATGGCGGCAACACACCTGGATTATTAATTAGCGGCCGGCTTGTGACGCAATGCCGCGTGTCCGAGTCGTACATCATCGCCCCTTTCCGTAACTTCTCGCGCCTCTCGAGCGAGCGCTCCTGCCTACGTCACAGCGGCGGCAGCAGCAGCAGGTCCGGCGGAGCTGAGGACGTGGAATGATGATGGCGACCGTCAGACCGACTCTCTAACAGTTAATTTGATTGGTAAAAAAAAACTAAATAAATACAAATCTCCCACAGACGAAAGCCAGCTCCACGATGGACGGACATGTTTTCCCCGACCACGAGCAGCTCTTGCAGTTTCTGAGGAGGCTAAAGGAGGTTTTCGACGTGTGCGACGAGGATGCGGACGGCTTCATCCGGGTGGAGCACTTGGTGGACCTCGGTCTTCAGTTCGGCCAGGGGGACGAGGTGAGGGCCTGGGGAAGGACTGCGCGTCTGGGAGGCACACAGCGGTCGGTCAGCCAACATTTTGATAAAGATGTTTAGTGGTGACTGGTAGACCGTATGAACTCCTGGCGACGACAACACGAAACCTGCCCTACGTTTTTAAATGGCACAGGTGTGCTAGAGGTGCTAGCATGTAGCGACTCGTTCCCCAGACATGAACTAGGCCGGCATACGCGGGTGTGCTGCCGTGTGACAGATATGACCGTTGCCGGCCACCGACGACCTGTCACGTCTGCTTCCTCCTCGTTCTGTTGGTCTCTCTCTCGATATGTGGCAGGAGCATTGTGGCGTGTTTCCTCTATTATCGTAAACGGCTTCCAGCTTGCCAACACTAGGAAAGCTAGATGAAGCAGGGGCTTTAACCCGATGTCCAGGCAGCTTCCAACTACAGACACAGATGTTCGAATGCGCTCGGGTTCGGGTGACGCTGTTGCTAACATTCATTTCCCGACGCAGAGCTGTTCCCATTATACAAGCTCTGGCTGATCACTTTGCAATGTTAAAGCTTAAAAACTGGTCAAATGCACATCAAACTGCACTTCCAGCACATCTACGGTAGCCTACAGCGTAATTCCAGGAAGAAAAAAAAGCTCAGCGAGCTACAACACCCATCGTGGCTCCTCATGATCCAAGAGCAAGAGCTTCCCTTTGGTGTGGTATCCATCTCTTATCGTCTCCGGTTGTGTTGGGCCATTGCGGGCAATTTAGCACATCAATGAGCAAAATTGCTTTAATGATAATATTTTATTCTTATGTGAGTTTTAATTTTTTGTGTGTGGCAAAATTTGACGAAGTAGTCCAACCTGTGATGTATCTAATTCACTTAATTTGACTGGAACTGCGTTTGCAGTTGCAGCGTACACGGTTTGAAGGGGCGACAGGAAGGCCTTGAGCTGCTTCCTCACTTGGCTCGTCATAGCTGGATGAGGTGAAGAGGCTTCAGATGTCCCCATGTGACCCCACGAGCTGGTCGAGCACCAGCCGTTGAATCGGTACAATCCTGGAATGTACTTGAAGAACCTAACAGTGCGGCAAACGTGTGTTGCCCGAGTACTTCTTCACTCGGGGCGCTGGTTACTCTTGTTTTGCTCGGCACCACCTAATATGAAGCAACAGCCCCTCGTTGCAGGTCGCGTGGTTATGAGTTATGAGCAGTTCAGTCCGCCTTAGGTTCAGTAACCACGGAGAGCGCCCTGCCAGTCCCAGGTTCAGCACCCACCAGCGGTGCCAGGGCCCTCTCTATGGGACAGAACCTGGGGCTAGCAGGGGCTGCCAACACTAACAACTGACTCTACATTTGAAGGCTTACCCGATTATCCTGCAGCTTTATATACCATCGCATTATCTTCTCTTAAGATTTCGGGCCAAATACTGAACGTATCTTCATTACTTTAACGTTCTGTCTCTTTGTAAAGGAACGTAGATACATTATGGATGATTCAGGTGTGAATTTTCTGCTTGCTCGTATAGCAACTTTATTGCCGCACGACTTAAAATCCTTCTGGCCACCACGGTCAGTGACGCGGAACCAGTGGCTGTACTGTGGTACCGGCTTTTTTTACACCGTAGAACGATTTCTTTAGTAAAGTTAATTCAGATTTTCACCTTTTTTATTTTCTGAAATAAAAATGTATTATTAACTGCTAACTACCAATCGCCTGCTTTTCTTCCCACATAGCTACTGTTAGACTGCGTGTTGTTGTAGCTAGCTAGCTAATAACATTAACGTGCGGATTAGCTTCCAAGACACACATTTAAAGGTAGAGTGTGTATTATTCAGTGGCATCTAGTGGTGAGATTGCAGATTGCAACCATTCGCCTCACCCTCCAAAACTCGCGAAAAAAACACAAACGGCCAGTGTTTGGTTTGTCCGCTCTGGGCTACTGTAGAAACATGGCGGTGCAACATGGCGACCTGTGTAGATGGGGACCCGCTACCTCTGTAGATAAGAACGGCTCATTCTAGGGTAACACAAACGCGACGATTCTTATTTTCAGGCTTTTATCCGCTAATGAAAATGTACTTATGGATATTTGATTCCATTTCTGCCAATAGCTCCTCCTAAATTTTACACACCGGACCTTTAACCTCTTGAAATGTCCCTCAGATGCCTCTGGTCGCTTAGTACAGTTTACAGCAGAACAACTCATTTGTTTGTCGGTTTGACACGGACGGCCAAGGTTATGGAAAGTGAAAGTTACATCTCCTCTCTTACTCGACGCACGATTGCCGAAAAGAAGTCCGCAGGTGCCTCCTCCGCGACTGCTTCGCTCAGAGCAGCTGCCAATCACAGCTTTCAGTCATGACATCGCACCCCCTTTTTTTTTTTTTTTGGTAGCATCGAATAACTATTTGAAGCCAAACTTATCAGAAAACTGAACACACGTCAGCGTGATGAGAACAGCCTAAAATGACAGAAGCCATCTTTGGGGGAGATGTATTTGACGTGTGCTCTGAGTTTTTAGTTTTGGCTCATGTCCCATCCGCTAACATGGAGGGGGCGGGGTTTATGACCCACACAGCAGCCAGCCACCCGGCTGCGATCGAGGTTCTTTGGCATCACTTTTAAGGAGCTGGCGTGTCATCCATCTTTATAGACAGTCTATGGAATTTACCTATCCCAATCTTAAGCAGGCCTCTAGCTTTTCGTACCCAGCTGAGAAAAGTCCAACCAGGGACTGTCTGGAAGAAATGGAAATGAATCTGAAAACGCTAATAGGGATGGGGAAATGGTGAGCAATGATGTAAAGTATATGTTGTAGCACAATTTTTGTAGTTCATTGGCTAAAACATGCAATTGAGTTTAAGTAAGGGTTTCAGATGATGGATAGACTAGCCTTTACATTTAAGTACACTGTTATACCTGTGTTAGAATAACTCGGTTTGGCCACACCAGGTTATTTGGAGACTGCCGTGTAAAACACGAGACAGGAAGAGAAAGAAACTGAACCCAGTGGCGAAGTGGGAATCTGTAGTAGAGGAACCAGATTAATTCCTGGATGCTCTGAGTTTTGCAGGTAAATGATATCTGACAGCGAGGGTGGATTTTCCTTTAAGCTGTCATGGTGGCTGAGCGCCTTGAACACATCACTAAAAATAACCCCGTCGTACTAAGAGGACGCCACTTCTTCATCTTCCTCCTCCCCTCTCACGGCTCCTCTCATCTCGGTGTTCTTTGTCACCATGGCGATGAGAGCTTCACAAGGAGTCCCTGAGCGGATTGGTTGGTTATTAAGCAGGCAAGTAAGCCTAGCTGCTGAAATCAGCCTATGAGCTGGTGCTCACTGCGCCAGTCCTGGATTTACAGTTGTTTCGTTTGGAAAACAATGGCACATCCCCGAAACATCAGTTCCAATGGAGAGAGTGTCAGATTGCTACATACAGTATGAAATAACACTTTTATTTCCCATGTTTATCTTGGAACCACACTGCTGTTCCTATACTGCATGCACACATACACACTGAGGGATTATTACGGTACAAATGCAATATTTAGACTTCAAAATCTGAGATATGCGCATTTGCCGCCAAATCTCACTGTATTGAAAGCTTTGTTGTGGGAAAATCCAAAACAGTTAAATCGCTGGCCATAGCCAGCATCCGGCCACCAATGTTATTTATCCATCACTACTATTTCCTCCCACAAGGCTATTACAGGTTTATGTTAATATAATGTGCCCAAGTTTTGGCAGCAAGCAAATTCTCTAACCTCCACCGAATTGTCTAAGACACAGGCTGCTATCATGCTGTAATACAACAACAACAACTATATCACAGATTGTGTTATCTGTCGACAGGCATAGATATGTTAAAAAGCCCATTATATGATTCCAAATGGTGTACCTGTAAGTTTGGTGCTCACATAGCAAACTCTGTTGCCTGAGTGAGTGAATGAAAGTGTGTGTGAAGCAATATACTGACTATTCGGCTTACGGGGGGGGACTTAAAACGCACTTTACTCATTTTATTAAACACGTGCATTAGGTTACGTGTAGCCTACATTGTGGGTCATCCCTTAGTTATTATAACAGGTGGGAGTAAAAAAATAATTTACATGCATCGTAAAACAAAACAAAAAATCTCTGGTTTGATCTGAATTTAAATACAAACACAAACATTCTTCTGGTCTTAAGAATTAGAATTTCTGATGATAAAGAGTCTGTAGTTGTTTGATGTTAAATGGATGACACAGCGCAGTATTAAGTTTAAGCACAGCATTTATATTTAAGGCTGTGTGACGATGTGACACTGAGCTCTGGGATGTGCAACTGTGTGTGTGTCAGACAGCATGTGTTAGTGTACAAGCCGGTGGTCGCTCCACAGCACACACTCTCGCTCTCAATAGGTCGCTTTGATATATCTCCCCAGACTCAGCAACCCTCTCCCACCAAAGCTAATTTCACGATCAGGGCGTGTGGAAGACGGTATTCACAGCACCTGCTCTGCGTGTGACTGTCGGAGTCGGAGTCATAATCTTCTGACGTGTGACTGTAGCGTTATTTCAACCGCAGCAAATGCTTCATCAACCTTGTGTGAAGAGTCGTTGATGAAAGGGGGCAGTAAGGATTCACTTGCTACCGTTTCCAACTTTCTCCAGCTGTGCTCCAGCACAATCTGTTCACCGGGAACCACACTCAGGACCCACAACATCACACACTAGTTTTTATGGCTGTTGCCGGGCCGCACTGTAGCTGCTAGTGCAACCCCACCAAGTCAAGTTGTTCTGGAACGGGGGCCTGGTTTGACAACTAAGCGAACGTCATCCACTAAGGAAAAGGTGAGCTGTGGTTGAAAAGCTCAGGAGTCAAAGCTGCTGTAGTCTATGCTTTTTTTATATGAACAACGGTACAAATGGTTACGTGTACAGAAAGCTGTTGCTCGTAGTTACAAACCCACAGAAAATGACATACCCCCTCAGCCCTGTGGAGCATTCTGGCGTCTTTCAGCTCATTGTTTAGTTTTTTTACTTAGTAGGTTTGCGCTCGCTCTCATTCTCGCCGGTGTAGTTTCTGCGAAAAAGCTCTGGTAAACCCGCCTACACTAGCTGCCCAGCACCGCACAGCCGACGGACAAAGTTAGCGACTGGCTGCTGCGGAAAGTGGTGGGACGTTTAGTAGTTTAAAAAGATCGTTGTCTAAGTTAGTAGAAGTTTACCGCCGGAAGAAGAAACAGTTGATTTATTAACCTGGATATTAAGCTCCCTCATTTTGATTCACAAAAATGGATGCACTATTAAAAGGTAATAAACTGTAGTACCCCATCCCTGAAATCATCACACCATGTTTAAGTCATTTTAACACTAATAAAAGTATTAGTGTGCACATCAAACCCATTGACTGACATGCATGATTCAGTCCCTTCTTTCTTCTCGCCTTCTGTTCTTTCATGGTTTTAACACCTCCATGCCTCCTTCTATCTTTCCCTCCATCTGTGATGTACATTTTTCTGCTTCTCTCTGCTAGCACCACTGCTCCTCCTCCTCTTTCACCCTTTAAAGCCTAGTTTGGAATCAAACATATTGCATGGACGCCTTGTAAGACAACACTACAGACGGTCTTTGAGCATCGTCACATCGTTATACATCCTGCGGAGGGGGATTTCTGGGATGACTTGTCGCTCCTCATTTGCTCTCAAAATGAGGAGAACTCCCAGTTCAGAGAGGAACATTTCTCGGGAAAGAGACGGGCATTCTCTGCGATGTGCGAGGATCTTTTAACACTACAGAAATACGGAGGGGATAAACAGTATATGTTGTCTTTTGGAATTAAAGTGCACTGAGTGGAGAATGCGACCAAGCACAGAAGCAGACCATCAAACAAAGTCCATTTTTGTCCAAAGTCCATAAGTCTAGAATGAGCTGCAGCTGGGATGATTTCCGTTCAGCTGCAAAACAAACTGGGATCCTCATACATTTTTAGATGTTTTGTTATATAACCGATGCTTCTCCTACAGAGACATTATGAACTGCTCTCTGGCTGTTTGCCAGCGGAGACTCACCACCTTCCTGACTTTTCCTATTAGCCAGTATGTAGGTTATTTTATGTATGAGTGTGAGTTTTAGGGCGATTCATTTGTATGTCATTTAAAAACACATCATGGAATGAAACAACACACAGACAATGGGAAATGAATTTCAGCCACTCCAAAGTCATGTGATGAGAGAGGTTCAGCCACAGCAACATGGCTGTGTATCAGCATACCGTGCCTTATTGATGATGTCTCGCAGAAGCTGGTAACTCTCTTGTAGAAGTCCATAAAAACATACATGAAGATGTTGGTGCACCCAGTTAGAAGGTCAAGTTCAAACTCAGTCTTTATTGTCTCACACGGGAAATTTGGCTTGCAGCAATCCATGAAGGTGCTCAGTGGGTGCACCACCACGTAGGCCTGTCACGATAACTTCTTTAGTTGGACGCTATATTGCCCCAGCCATAATTGCGATAAACAATATAATGGTCATTGTAAGGGAATTTGCATGGCATTCCATCGCATTCATTTGCTTAAAGCACAGGGGCTGTGTCAGCAAGGGAGGGGTAGAGAGATCTTAAGCCAAATAATCACAAACTCACTACAGGGACATTGTATGTTTTATTCAAATGTTTTTAATGTATTTTGCGTATTTGTCAGTGTACAGCACTTTGGCCAACTTTGTTGTTTTAAAGCGCTATATAAATAATGTGTTGTGGGCAGAAGAGTCAAGGACTGCGATTCCTCTGAGCAGCATCCATGAGAATGAATTACAATATAATGTATGAATGTCCATCCATCTTCTTCCGCTTATCCGGGGCCGGGTCGCGGGGCAGCAGTCTGAGCAGGGACACCCAGACTTCCCTCTCCCTGGACACTTCCTCCAGCTCTTCCGGGGGAATACCGAGGCGTTCCCAGGCCAGCCGAGAGACATAGTCCCTCCAGCCTCCTCCCGGTTGGACATGCCCGGAACACCTCCCCAGTGAGGCGTCCAGGAGGCGTCCGGGACAGATGCCCGAGCCACCTCAGCTGACTCCTCTCGATGTGGAGGAGCAGCGGCTCTACTCTGAGCTCCTCCCGAGTGACCGAGCTCCTCGCCCTGTCTCTAAGGGAGCGCCCAGCCGCCCTGCGGAGGAAACTCATTTCGGCCTGCTGTATTCGGGATCTTGTCCTTTCCGTCATGACCCAAAGCTCATGACCACAGGTGAGGGTAGGAACGTAGATCGACTGATATATAGAGAGCTTCGCCTTGCAGCTCAGCTCCCTCTTTACCACGACAGACCGGTACATCGACCGCATCACTGCAGAGGATGCACCGATCCGCCCGTCGATCTTCCGTTCCATCCTTCCCTCACTCGTGAACAAGACCCCAAGATACTTAAAAATGGTCAGAAACAGGTCAAGAGTTTGGAAAAACTTTCCCGCTTACTTGAATGAGAAAGTGTGTCCAAACGTTTGACTGGTACTGATTATTGTACCGTGGGTTCTCTCCGGGTTCTCCGAATTCCTCCCACCGTCCAAAGACATGCATGTGTAGGTTAATTGGTGACTCTAAATTGCCCCTAGTGGATGAACGTGAGAGTGAATGGTTGTCTGTCTCTGTGTCAGCCCTGCGACGAGTTGGCCACTGTCCAGGGTGTACCCCGCCTAAGGCCCAAAGTCCCTGGGATAGGCTCCAGTCACCCGCGACCCCCGACGGGAACAAGCGGGAGAAAATGACTGACTGACTGACTGATTATTGTACAATAAATCGATAACGTAACTATGGCGACCACAGCCTTGGTCTGTATGATGTTTTGACTGTAGACTTAATTAATCTAGAGGCTAGAGAGCCTTCTGAAAGCGGGTCTGTGCTGGTGTCTCCCCTATCCTCTGACACATTAGTCGGCTTGCCATAATGGGCACAGCTGATACTAGAGTGGCTCTTCTGATACATGGGGCTCACATCCCCAAGACAAACTCAAACTGGATCACTGCCCTCTTGTCCTTTTGTGGTGCCAAACGGACGAGCGTGGACTTTTCTAAATGTTTTATTGTGATGGATACTTTTCATGGGAACATTTGCCTGTGGATCGCTTGCATTTTTGTGCAGTTTATTCATGCTTTATTCCACGCTTTTAAGAGTTGTTAGCCAAACATAAATGGGAAAAAGAAAGCAATGTCGGTAAGCGTACAGAAAATACAGGGTAGAAAGCTGCAAGCTGGATCACTTCATAAAGTGGGTGTGCACAGAATGTCGGTGTGTCGGTTTCGCAAAGTTACAGAGGTAGTTGGACAGAGTAGTTGTTGAGATATTTCACCTAAAACCAAACATGTCAACCTCACGGTTGAGCTAGAGGAAAAGCCAAGGGCTCACCAAAGTCAGTAGAAGTCATCATCTGGGGAACAGGAATGTCCGTGCAGAATTTCACAGCAATCCGTACACCGCCACGTCAATAATTAATGGGATATTTCAGTCTGGACCAACCGACTAAGAGTTTGATTTAATGATAGGCCTATTTAATTTACAGCAGTACGTTAAAGAGGGTTGTACTCACACGGCTGAACAAATGCCCCTGCTCAACTAGTTTGGTTTTTCTGTCAAGAGCTCTGAGGCAAACTGGTGATCTGTGACTTGACTGACGTCTGTCTCTTGCAGGTGAAAAAGCTGACCAGGTACCTGGATCCTAACGCTCATGGGAAGATTAACTTCAAAGACTTTTGCCACGGCGTGTTCGCAATCAAAGGTAAGAAATGTGCAGTAGATGTGAATGGTGTACCAAAGAGGTAAAGTGGAGAGCTAAACACTGCATTATGTCTGCCCTAATGAGGATGTGTAGTATGCTTTAGCGGTACTGGTAGGTGACTTTTGTTACGTTTGAACAGAGCCAGGCTAGCTGTTTCCCAATGTTTTATGCTAAGCTAACTGGTTACTGGGTGTGTTTTAGTTTCTTTTGCCCCCTCATCGTTCTTTCTGTCCTCCTGCCCTCCTCCTGCCAGGTTGTGAGGAGATACTGAAGATGGCTGTGGGTCCTCGCAGTGTTACCTCCAACCAGCCGTCTGTAACTGACAATGGTTACATTTACCAGGTACCTTTGAACCTCTTCTCTGACTTTAAGGTGGATATTTACTCAAAACGAACATAGGCATGTCACAGGTTGTGGCCCCCACATTGAAGAGGCCAAGTCGTAGTGCGTTTTTAGCATGACCGCTCTCGAAGGTGGGCCTAGGCACGCATAATAATAACTTTATTAGTAGAGCACATTTCATGCAAAAATGCAGCCCAAAGGGCTTAACAAAACAAGATCAGATTAAAAATTATAATAATAAAAGATAAATGTCAAGACATAGTTTCTCATAATTTTGTCTTACTATAAATCTCATACATTTGATTTAGTCCAAAGACTTTCTAAGTGTTAGGTTTGACTTAAAAAGTAAGTGTGTCATAATGTTGACTTAGAAAGTTCCATCCATCCATTGTCCGCCGCTTATTCGAGGGCGCAGCGGCAGCAGGCTAAGCCGAGTAGTCCAGATGTCCCACCCCTCAGCAGAGAGTGTTTATTAATACGTTTTTTTTTGTATAATTATATAATTCTTCAGACATTTTTTCCTGGAGGAAAGTGGGTTCCATAGAGTTGTCTGTCCCATTATCAGAGTAAAAAGTTTCACTTACTATCTCTTGTTTTTTTACTTCCTCTTTCAAAATGTTGCCTTACCTTCAGTATTTATTCAATTTATTTCTTGTTATTTCTTTTTTGTCCAGAAATGGTCTTCCATACAACTCTGATTTAGGCATTATGTTTGGACTTCAGCATGCACAGTAGCATAAATGATAAAAAATATCTATGACTATGCAATATATCACTCAATTGCTGTGTGTACTGTGTGTGGCAGACGGTGCATGACTGCTTATGTCCCCGCTAGAGAGCAGCACAACTGAACAGTTGCTTAGCAACAAGAGTGAGTGAGTGAGAGAGTGAGAGAGACACACGGAGGTGTGGCTTTGTCCCAGCTAAAGCATCAGTGTGTTTCCAAATGGGAATGACTTAGCAGCAGTGATACCTGTGTCTGTGTGTGTGAGAGGAATGTGTTCAAGCTTCAGGGATACAGTGGATTCTGGTCCTACTTCCAAGATACGGGATACTGTGAGTGTTTATTTGGAGGACACACCTCACACACAATAGTGTGACCGGAAAGGAGACATGTGGCATGCGCCCTTGATTGGTAAGGTGTGTGTCTCAGATGGAGCGTTTCTTACATTGTAAATGAAAAGACCATTTAGTACATTTACACACAGGAAGAGGGTGCCATGAGATTTAAAATGTGCTGTTGGTGTGTGTGGATCCACTTTGGATTAGTTATTGTGGGTTTTACAAAGGTAAAACTTCATACCTTAATAGTTTGAGTAATTGAACGGCTAAAGCTCCTGTAGGTTCATGGTCCTCCCACACAGGTGTTCTCACTTCTCAGGACTGTGTGCTTGATTGACATCTTCCTCACTCTGCTGATAGGTTTGTTGCACCTGTTGGGGAGGGGCAGCCTCCACCCTCTTACTGTTTGCATTTACACAGTTGCAGTTTGGTGTTGGCCCTTCTGGATTCACGCAGGTGTTTTGAGTTCGTCCGCTGATTTGAAAGACCTCTGCTGAGGGAGATTTTGGATGGACCGATGCTGGGAGTTGTTTTGAGGTCAGAGACTGCATCTCCTAACTAAAAGAATTCCACCTGGCCCAGGTAGGCAGATGGAGCGCTTAGTATCCTAACTGAGTGGGGAATGCCCTGCAAGTTGACAGCAGAGCTGGTTCCCTAGAGAGAGAGATTTTATTTAACACCACACATGGCTCCTCAATTAAAGATTGCCAGCTAACATTCATCAGCTTTTATGTAGTCCGTATTGACCCCTCAGGGAGCGAACACCAAACACTACAATTCATTCAACTATGTATGAAATACGTTTCCTTACTTAACTGTCCACAGAAATGCCTCTGCTGGATGGACCAGTGTGGGGGCCCTACACCCTCCTGCACTTCAGCTCACACGGTCAGCTGAGGCCTCGGGACTTAGGGTGGACCTGGGGAACTGGGCCACAAAGGTGGAAGTTGTCGTGCCTGTTGATCCCGGAGGCTTTGTTTTTTCACTAAACTTCACCCGCTTCAGATATTTTTCAGTGTAAGGTCAACATTAGAGCATGAATCCCTGGAGAATGTGATCTCAACTTATTTTAATTTCCTCCTTTACTCTGCCCTTTGTCATAGATGGAAATCTCCTCTTCATCTCAGACAAAGACGTGTATAATTGATGAAAGCTACCACTGAGAGATCATACCGTGTCTGTGTTTTTGTGTGTGTATGCGTCCACACACACACACACACACACACACACACAATCCAAAGTCTTGAGTAAAAACGGGAGGAAAGCAACGGTTTTGTTATCGCAGATGAAAATGTGTGTGAGAGAGGTGTTTACCTCACCCTGGCACCTCAGTTGGGTGGAGCCAGACAAGCACATGCATGATTAATAACGCACAGATCTGGGGCATGCTACATCCCACTCTGTTGCTGCTAAATAAATCCAGGAGACCATCTCTCCGTAGTAGCACAAGGTGTCTGCAATGTAAATTTCATTTGATTCAAAACCTATTTAATAATCAGATAATAACTGCACTGGAGTTTAAGTGAGAAAGAAAGCCCGAGCCGTAAGCTAAACAGGTGCTGTCAGACAAAGAAGGTAACTGCAAATGTGCCTGTTCAAAATACCTGAACTCTATCTTTCAAATCAAGATAACAAAATGGTTCATTGGAAATGTAACGGTTCACTATATACTGAAGTTACAAACAAAAAAACGTGACACTCGTCAGTGCCTGATCTGTTCCGCACAGGCGCGCACTTATTCTTGGCTGATTTGTACCACGCTTGTGTGAACATTTTACTAGATAGCCAGCAAGTTGTTTTAATTATTAACCAGACAATAACTCAACAAAACGATCTTAATAGTAGTCAAAGTTAAAAATGGAGAACTCTTCAGAGGATTACGCTGTGATTACAAATACAATAATTTCAGCCGGTACGGGTTGTGCACTGACGGAGTCACTAGTTTAGCATTGCTTTAAATCAGTGTGGATTAGAATGAAATCACGAGGACTCTTAAACCCACTGTTGTGTCCTCAGAAGCTGTGAATGAAACTGCATCTATGGTTTAGTCTAAACCAGTTACTGTGCCAAGCTGCTGCGCAGCCGGTTTAACAGAGCTTTAGATTGGAGAGTTCCGATTTCTTGAAGTTGTGTAATTTACATGTAAAAGGTGTCACATCTGTTTCAGGTGATTGGTGGTGGTGGTGTCCAAACTGAAGAGACACCTGAACAGTTGAGTCACCTGGGGCTACAGTGTGAGCCGCAGAGAAAAGCTTAATGGACACTGTGATGCAAAATGTCCGGCTAGTGAAGTCCTTGTCTTGACATAACACAGGTTTTCCTTCCTGTGGTTGTGGAAAACGCAGAGGGCCTTTGTACTGAATGATGTGCACCAAACAGCACTGACAGTGATTTATTTTAATCATTATTTTCAAAGAAATGCAAATTAAATGAAAAAGTATCTAATGTCACTCCCTGCGTCTGAGTGGGCCGTAAATTGTAGCTTTTACTCCGTTCTCACCAAGGCGCTATGTGCGCGTTTGTTGGACATGCTAATGTTTTAATTTTGTTTGCCTGTGCAGAACGGTGAGGCCAAGCTGGGCCCTCCCATTATCATGTGCACGCGGTCCTACCCAGAATGCAGTGTGTACACTGAGAGTTGTGGCGCTGACGGGGAGTGTGACATGGACAGCGGCACTGAAAACGGCAACAGCTCGGACTCTTTGGACCCAACACGGCAGGACCGGTCAGTCACTGCAACAGTCTCTGAGACTGGGCCCTTCGCACGGCCAATTAGAAGCCTCTCTAAGTGAGCGTCGGGAGCTTTATGTTGAAGAGTGTGTGTGTTTCTGTATCACTTGGTTCCCCAAAAGTAAATGAAAATGACAACTGTAAGAGAAGAGGTTACTTTATATTTGAGCGTGGTATTGTATCTGATTGGTGAAGCACTCGGGATTATTATCCCTTTTTTTCTTTTTTGTAATAACCACCCTTCCTGTACTTCCTGCTTACGCAACCTTTCAGCCAACTGATTGGCTCAGCATCTGCGTCTGTCATCTCCGGGGAGGAGCAGTTTGAGGACTACGGTGAGGGGGGGGATGTGGATTTTCCTCCCAGCAGTCCTTGCCCTGACGATGACACCCGGACGAATGGCTTCTCAGACCTGGGATCTTCCCTTCCCTCCAGGTTGGTGGTCAGACCAGAAGCACACACACTCACAGGAATGTCACTTTCAGTTTTCCTAGTAGCCCTTTTTTTTTTTTTTTTTAAGTATACTCCAAAAAAAATAATAAATATCACTTATTCAGGAGTGTGGCGTTAAATTCCTTTTTCATTTTGATATGGGACAGCAGGAAAAGCACAGGTGTCAATGACGAATAATGAAGCTGCTTCAGATGGGGGGGGTCCTGGTCTTGTGCATGCTGTCACACTGCTCCGGCTTACTGGGACTCTTGAATAGAACACAGCCATTGTTGACGTTGTTTGGTTACAGCTGTCGTTTTCCTACTACGACAAGTCAAAATGGGCTCGTTCGAGATTAGCCGCGCCCGCACAGAAGCGTTGGCCGGCCGTCGCAGCACTATGCAGCTTCTTCGATTTCTGTCCGCCTCGATCCCGACATCACGCAAACGCAAGCGACGATAACCTCATGAGATTCAGATACAGATTCGTTTATAGATACAGACAATGGCTGGATTTTTTTGGAGGCCGAGTACAAACGGAATAGATTGGTCTGATTACATTGTATGAACGTGGTATAGGAGGGTTTCAGTAACTGCCTGTTAGCATCACCAGCTCAACCGGGCTCTGTTGATTACACTACAACACAACATTTACTTGTATTGTGACGAAATATATCGATAGTGCGGTCAAAAGGGTCCACCTGTTAAAACCTGTAAAGTATATTTACAATAAAACAAATCTAATATACAGCAGACGGATTTATATGTATATATTTGAAGTGGGCTAAGATCTGTACATATAAAGAGCCAAAAGTACACAGAGGCAACTATTGCACAACATTAACTGCCCAACTTAAAAAAAAAAAAAACATCCACCTCAAATTGACATTGAACCAAATGAACATGGCAGCAACAATGGTGGTTTTTGATTCTTAGACCTATGTTTTTGTTTGGTTTTTTTCCCCAAAGGAATTGCATCTTATCTTTAAAATGCATCAGTGCCACAGGTAAATGGTAAATTACCACAGTGATTTCCCACGGCTGCTGACTGGCAAGTAATCGCGGGTGCTATGGCGCTCGAAACAAAATTTTCAAAATGTCCGTTGTGAAAAAGACCGCTGCCTCTGTTGCATAGTGCCATTGCCACGGCGTTTGGTTCCGAGTGTCGCAAAATGAATGACAGTGTTTTGGCCAAACAATATCACCCAAATCGATTTTAAAAAGCTCTTCCTGGATCAGCATAGCCCCTGTCACGCTGTGGTAACACATTTGTTGGATTAGATGTATTCTTTGCCATTTCAGTGCTGGGCAGACTCCTCAGAAGATGCGGCACCTCTATAACAGTGAGCTGCTGGACATCTACTGTTCTCAGTGCTGCAAGAAAGTGAACCTACTCAATGACCTGGAGGCTCGACTTCGAAACCTCAAGGCTAACAGGTACAGCACAAACACGCACACAAACCCAAAGGTTGGTGGGCGGTGGGCCTCCGCACCGCCCCGATTTTAAAACGATACACAGAAGCCATCCAGCCCAATCCCACCCTCTTATTCATTCTTGGCACCAGACGCTGCCCCCACATCAAAGGGTGAGCCCGAGCTGTTGCTATAGCAACCGTATCCCGTTCTGATGCGGTGGCTGGTTGCAGGTTTTTGTGTCTCCCTGTGCGTGAGATGCAATGCAGCAACAGAGAACGCAGTTAGTGGGGCAAAAAACACATTAAAATCAGGTTATTGTGCAATAACCGCATAGCAGTTGTCGTAATTATTGTAGTGGTAGGAATAGTAGCTGACCTGTTAAAAACCTGTTATAGTGTGTGTGTGTGTGTGTGGCTCAGAGGTTCTCTCTTGTGTTTCAGCCCTAATAGAAAGATTTCCAGCACAGCATTTGGACGGTGAGTGACCCGACCTTCTGCCTAATAACCTTTTTTACAATGAAAATACTGCAGTGCATCTGCAGAGGCCGGCCAATCACTTGTAACAGATCACAAGTCCTATAATGGCAGAGCGGCATCAGAGGCTGCCACATTCTGCGTATGATGATCATCATCATCGTAGAAGTAGGTGGTAACGTCCTCTGTCCCCTTCCCCCTGCAGCCAGCTGTTCCAGGCCAACCACAGTGTGTTTGGGTCCAGTCAGGGCAGCAGCACAGAGGACCTGTTCACGGACAGCATCGACTCCTGCGACCTCGACATCACAGAGAAAGTACAAACACACACAAATGCAGGCAGCTGTTGTACTTTTTGGATGAAACTCAATTGCAATGATTAGTCCAATTATTAGGGTCTGTTTCAAACCCACATCCACAAGTGACTCCAGTTCCAGGTTTTTCAAGGTTGATTATTTTAGCAGCCAGGGACTATATATAAACGCATTTTAAATAAGTGAATAACAAAGTTCTTCGAGGGTGTGTGTGTGTGTGTGTGTGTTGTCAGCTCTTTTTAATCTGGTTCGTCAGAGACTGACAAACTGATGACCTGGTCTCCTCAGCCTTTTGAGGGGAAATGCTGACTTGCTGCACAATACACACATGTACTGTCATGTTGAAGCCTGTGGAATAAAAGATAAAAGCAGGAAACTATCTGAACCTCTTGACCTTGTGAGCACTGGGTTGCAGCCACATGACTTCCTGTTTGGAGGAGCTGACCGTTTGTGCACAGGTGTACCTAATCAAAGGGCTGGGGATACTGGGAATGTCTGACACGGAGTATAGAAAACACCAGGTGCTCAGTTCCACCGGAGGCCTCCTGCGTGGGTGTGTGTGGTAGGATGAGTTAAAAGCCTGTTTGTCTCCCCCAGGTCAGTTACTTGGAGAAGAAGGTGACGGAGTTGGAAAGCGACAGTTTGGCCAACGGTGACCTCAAGTCTAAACTCAAACAGGAGAACACACAACTTGTACACAGGTAGGAAAACACATACACTGGGTACTTCGTTTATTTTTTTGTGAGAAATGTCCAAAACCCACGTTATGCCTTGATTTCCATCCCTCACATTTCACACCACATCAGCCACGTGTGCCGGTACGTTAGTTTCTCACATAGATGCAGTGTTTCACTTGTGATATTACTTATGAATTTGATGTCTTCACATCTTCTGATGTCTTAATGTCGCTGGTAACTTTATCTGAACAGTCAATGTTGGCTTTGGAATGGCACTCCACGTGTGATTTAACATGTGAAATCTGTTCCACATGATGATACATGTGCTTTCTCTGTAAGACTCAAGAAACAGCATTACATCTAATGGTTTGCTCTGTAGGTCTATTTAACTCCTACAGTTTCATATAACCTAATCTGATGCCAGGTTTATTGCCACCATATTAGACATAGCATGTTTTTACTGCTTGTAATTTATTAATGTACTGTCTGTGTTTGCATCCCAGGGTGCATGAGCTGGAGGAGCAGGTGAAGGACGCCGAGGCGAGGGCAGATCAGAGTCTGGAGGAGGAGACGAAGAGGCACCGAGAGGCTTACAGCAAGATGGAGAGGGACCGAAACCTAGAGATAGACGTGCTCTGTAACCGGTACACTCATCGACAATACACTGTGACGTAAAACATCCACCGTAATCCAAACCCTTAAAGGGCTAGTGCTGGCTCTGGTTCAGACGAAAATAAACACACCAATACCTTCTGTAAAGGCTGTATTGGGATGGTTTCTCTGAAAAGTGAAATGGTCAAAACTGAATGCTGCCACAGAATGAAGAGGCCTGCAACGTTTGGCCTTGATTCTTAAAAACAAAACATGGGAAATAGTGCTGTTCCTAGCCTTTTTTTGAAATTGTGATGTTTTTTTTGTTTAAGAAAGGACCCTAAGTCACTGGACCCTAACAGATGATTTTTAAGGGGTTTCATCAAGACTTTTACTTTAATAGGGCCAAGCAACAAATTCCTTCCTCAATCTTTGGTGGGTGTGGTTGTGGCAATTTACACCAGTTTTTTTTTAACCTTTTTATAAAATAAAAATCAATAACATATTAAAAAAAATACATTACAGTTTGCTGAGTTGACCAGCGTGAAAGATAAGAGTAGTTGCTCTGGTAAAGCTTTACTTTTGTTACCGCATCTTTTTGAGGTATTCTGATGAGAGCATTAAGTCTCCATAGAGAGGCTGCTACAGTAAACCCAGGCTGATCCAGAACATGCCGTACTTGGCATACGTTAGTCTTCCACTTGTCTTGTCTAAGACTTGGACTCCTGTAGGTGTTGCCCGTTCTAGTCCTGTAGGATACTGCGCTGAAGGTGTGTGTGTGTGTTGTATACACAGGGTACAGCAGTTAGAAGAAGAGAACGGAGAGATGAAGTTAAATGTGTGCAAACTCAAGTCTCAGACTGAGAAACTGGACCAGGTGAGTGTGATTTCACTAAAAGGATAATACTTACTTTTTTGTAGTTTTTTGCCATAATTCCTATGAGTAGTAATAATAACATTGTAGTCACCAAGTTAATTTGCTGAGATCTGGGAATGCGGCAACGTTGCTAACTCGGCAATTACTTTGATTACTGTGTGATATTGACCAAAATAAAAAAAAATCAGACTCTAAATGTAATAAGCCACTATTCTTTAACTCGGGGTGTGTGGTTGCTCAAAGCACCTAATGTGAAAGTAGGAAGTGGTGAATTTGCTTGCCATCTGTCCCCGATGACTTATTGCCCTCTTTCCTCTGCAGGAGAAGCAGAGGATGACCGATCAGCTGGAGGACACTGGCCTGAGGCTGAAAGATGAGATGGACCTCTACAGGAAGATAATGGACAAGCTCTGGCAAAACCGCCACGAATTTCAGAAGGAAAAAGAGGCCATGCAGGAGGTTTGGCACTCTAGATAACAACAGTAAACGTTACAATGTTCTCGGAGTTCCATGTAATCTGAGCTTTTCTCTGCAGCTGATTGATGATCTCCGCCGGGAGCTGGAGTATCTGCAGTATTTTAAGCTGGAGATGGAGCATCCTGGGAAGGGCAAGGGCCTGTCCGAGTACAATGCCAGGACCAGAGAGATCGAAATGGAACATGAAGTCAAGAGACTGAAACAGGTTTAAACCCTCGGCACACTCTCACCATTGTTCTCCTGTCCTCACTGGACTTTACGTTCTCTACATTTATGGTTTCGGTTTGTCATACTGGTTGCTTGGATTCCAAAGACGTCCCGACGAAGAGTGCGTGACAAGCCTTGAGCATGTAGACTTGAGATGGAACCTGTTAGAGCCTGATCAGTTTGATTTATATAGCCCAATATCACAAATCCCAAATTTGCCTCAAGGGGTTTTACAATCTGTACAGTGTAAAACAGCCCCCCCCCCCCATCTGACATGAATGGAGAGTCGGTGAAGGGAAGCTAAAATTGGTATAATATGGTCAAGTTTTCTAGTTTTATTTAAGATTCAGGCGTGATGTACATTTGTTTGGGGGGAAAAATAAAACCATGTTACTAAATGCAGGTGATCACAAGTGTAAGCAGACACGTTTTGTCAAGCTGAGCAAACGTATTAATTAAATGTGATTAATTGGTGGAACTTAAGTCACAATCAATGTTGCATTGAGTCATCGGATTGCTGTCACGGGCAGAAGCTCAATAATCGTGCACACAACATCGCTTTCGGTGTGAACGCATTCACTACCTATACTATAAAACCTACTAACCTATAAAATGTGTAGTAGCGGTTTATGCAGCAGGAACAGGGGGCCAGTGGGTGGCTTGCAATCACAGATCCAGGCTCTGCAACTCCGGAGGCCGAAATACCTGCTGAAAGCGACAGAAGGAGAGAGGAGGGAGCACAAAACCACAGGAGAGAGATGTCGAGTTAGGTGCATCATGGGAAGTCTCCCGGGAGTCTATGCCTATATCAGCACAACTAAGGGATGGTTCAGGACTCACCTGAGCCAGCCATAACTATAAGCTTTATCACAGAGGAAAGTCTTAAGGCTGCTCTTAAACCCCTGCGTGTTCCAGTTTAGCTGGACCCGTTCTGAACAGCAGCTAAGATAGTCATGCTATGCGATGGAGCAACAGCCCCAGTTTGTCCACCAGAGAGCTCTGACAACTGTGAAATGTTCCCACTTACTACATATGTTGGTCACAATACTTCACGAACCAAATGAAAGGGATCCTTATTAAAAATGTCTGATTTGTGTTTATGTTACAGTGGTCCTATTAGGCTTTTTGGCATTTTCCCTTTCCTTTATTTTTCAATTCAAAGTTTGACTCCCCTATATTTAGTACCTTTTTGATACTGTACTGCACAGAGTGGCCTGAGTGTGTTGGTCCCACTACAACTGTAGAAGGTTTCATCCAGAATCCACAGGAACTGTTCTCTTTTTGCACCCTTAGGAGAACCATAAGCTGCGGGATCAGAACGACGACCTGAACGCTCAGATTCTCAGTCTGAGTTTGTACGAGGCCAAGAACCTGTTTGCCTGTCAAACCAAGGCCCAGTGCCTGGCAGCTGAGATTGACAACGCATCCAGAGATGAGGTTAGTCTGCCGCTGGCGGTGGGATGCCGATGTTTCATACGGCTGCTGTTCTAATGCACGTCTCGCTCTGCGTCTCCCTCAGCTCGTCGACGCTTTGAAGGAGCAGGAGGAGATCAACCTGCGTCTGAGGCAGTACATGGACAAAATCATTCTGGCCATTCTCGACCATAACCCCTCCATCCTGGAGATCAAGAGCTAAACGCCACACACACACACACACACACGTGCACACCTTTGTATTACTGTAGTTGTGGGGATCTTCCTTTACCTGACTATTAGCTGGTACCATAAAGTTATAATCCTGTTGATGGGGGGGGGAAGCCAACCATAAGGAGTATCAAAGATGGGGTTTGA
>WNGW01000002.1:1507832-1528449 GCA_011952105.1 Coreoperca whiteheadi | reverse complement strand
CTTAGCATAGAGACTGAAGGTAGGGGGAAGCAGCTAGCCTGGCCCTGCCAAATGTTCAAAAACGCACCTCTAAAGCTCACTAATTAACGCGTTGTATGTAGTTTGTTTTATCCGTACCCAAGTAGAAATGTAAAACATAAAAAAAAAAGAGAGGGAGTCGTGTCTTGGAACTATTTCTTCACAAATAACAATTTGTCCCTCCGCCCAGTAGTTGGGATCACTCTGGCTATGGTGCAGAAGATGTTGAACTATTTCTTTAAAAAATGTGAACCAAAACATCTGTAAAATGATCAAAAGTAATGTAAAGTATTTGTGTATATGTAGTAAATGGCTGCAACATGCATCAACACTGACATGGGCCTTTTTAGGTGACAATCTCAAGTTCTCTGTTTTTAGCTTCTAACCCTTTAGTTTGGCCGTGCCAACACAACTGACTGTCTAAATGAATAATATATGCTATACCCTACAGCAAATCAATTTCTAGTAGTAGTCAACATGTTAGTAATTATGTCATTGAGCCTTTGAGGTACAATTCAGTGCTGTGTTAAAACCAGTATGGGCTTCTGAAGACGCATTTAAAGGTGCCAAGAGCGGATATTATGTGCCAAATCTTTACAATTCACTATATTCATGCACAGACAAAATTGCCAAGTAAGAGTTGAAGAGCATCATACCGAGTTGGATGGCTCACTTACAACTGTCTTAAAATGCAACAAATGTGTCCCTATGAAATGTCACCAACGGGAGCTGAAGCGCTGGAAACATTGATGACCCCAAAAGTTGAGCTGTGGCCTGCTCTTCTCCCCTGACAATTTTGTTTAGCGTCTACATGTCCGCAGAGTTTGTGCAGTTTCTCGCCTCTAGAGGAAAGTCCTTATTTCACTGTCTGGTCACTCACAAATCTGGCTGTAGAGATTTTGACCACTGGAATAGTAGTGCTGTGGAGATATTTTTTGTTTGTATTGTACAAGCACGGGGCCCGCGCGATGTATATGCTGCTGTTGGTTTGACACATCAGGCCGATCGACAGTTGGCGGCTGTAATCTGCCATCAAACATCGGGAACAAAGGCAGTGAAGAAGACTGCAAGTTGGCGTACATGGATGTAAACGATGCAGGCTTGAAACATGAACAAAATCAGCTTCGTAAATGTCTTGTGGGGAAGTAAATGTTGTGAATGAGTCTCACTTCAAGTAATTAAACCTTTTCACACGTACACCCACCCGCAGTGTAACCTAGATAATCTAGCCAAACGCGCTGTATAAAGTTACAAATGAAAGTTTTGCTCCAGTGCACAACTTGTTCACCTAGTGCTTTTTTTCATAGTTAATTTGCTTGTTCTTTGTGTATTTGCATACGAGGTATGAAACAATATAATTTAAGCAGTCCAGCTATGATTTTGTCCATTGCCATTATAAATGAGTTTTTTTTTATATTTACTTTATGACACAGTATAAGCGTTTTCATACATTGTAAATGTTGTACAGAATCCAGTTACTATTTATGTGCAAGTCATTTTGCTTATTTAAAAAGTCTGAGTTTTGACACAAAAAGAAAACATGTTGTAGATTGTAATATGAACTCAATAATATATATATGTATATCTAGCACATTTAAAAGTGTCACAGCCAAAGTATTTACCTGGGATAATGATGTTGGACATGATGGAAAAAAACCCCCATTATATTCTGTCACAACTCACACATGTTCACGTTGACTCCTTTACTTGTGTATCTCACATGGAATTATGGGTGATTGACATCTAGTTTGTGTAACATGCTAGAGGTGTAAATAAAATCCATTTGCTTTGGCATGACAAAGTCGGCCCTGGTTTTGTTGTCTGTCCAGTATGATTCATAGCTCTGCTGTCCTGTTCTCAGTAAACGGACCATAAATCATTTGGAAATTCCTTTTTTGCTTATTTCCTTAATTCCTTTATTCTTGGACATGACAGCAGATGATGGTTCTTTGTGACGCTTTAATCACAGCAATTGGTAAGGCTTTTGCAGTTTATTAGGTACACCTATCCAGTTTGTTGCCAGTAGTAGTGTGACTGTAATCATGGCCATTTTAACCTGTTGTTGGGCCCCTATTGACCCCCCTTCCGCTCTTTGTATATGTACCCTGTCACCTCAAAGTTCCCATGAAGTATGGTGCAGACAAAGACCCAAAAACCATCCAGTACTGTCAGTTAGTTTGGGCAAGTTGATTTAACACAGCTATATTTGGGAGTATAAATACTATATTTATGAGCACACATGTAGCAACAACAATAAAGATATGTATTACAAGTAGAAGTTGACACAGGGAACCTCTGCAAAACAAGGACCCAACACGAGGTACAGGCCTTTCTTTAACAGGCCAATTCTCTCATAACAGCAGTTCTCTCATTGCACTTGTCCTATAGAGCAGGTCTAGACCGTACTCTTTATAATATTATTTACAGAGACCCAAAAATTCCCACCATGAGCGAGCACTTGGCGACAGTGGCAAGGAGAAACTTAATTTCAGGAGGGAGAGACCTCGAGCAGAACCAGACTGAGGGTGGTCGGCCATCTGCCGCTGCCGGTTGGGTAGAGAGGGTGACAGAGTTAATAACATTAACAATAGAAATCTTATATTCAAGTTAAATCCCAGTAAGCCGTGACAGCGAGTCAGCATGAACAATACCAGGACATTGAAACTGAAGCAGCTTAATGGAATTTGGCCCATGTATTTTATTATTTACACCTGTGCCTTTCCAACTGTTGCATGTCAAAAATGATTTCTATGAAATTGGTTGCTGTGGTTGATGTTATGCTTCAGTCGTGCAAATTCCTGAACAATTTTGCAATAAATGAAATTACTAAAAGACATACAGGCCGCCTTGCTCACCCAAGGAAAAGTACAGCCAAGCTAACCAGTGCAGTTCATCACCACACACCGCATAAGGCTATCAGCCTTCTGATAAGAGTTAATCCAAAAAAGGACTAAGGAATTTTAAGCAAATATGTCTCGTCCACACATGTATAGACCTTTTTTACAGCAGACATTTTTATGCGTCATAGGAGAAAAGCATGCGGATGATGGTTTTAAAGTAAAAGTGAAAGCTTCAATCTGCAACCTGTCTTGCCGTCTACACTTTTACAATCTAAATATCAGTGGATCTCCTGGTTTCTGAATGTGTAATGTGATAAAATGAACAACAGTCCCTTGTAGCACCCAGAAGATCTAAAGTAACTTGGAGTTTTTGCTTAAAAGGACTTGAATTACTAGAGTGGCAAGCATAGTTCAATCTTTTATTAAAACGATAACATCTGTATATGTATTTACAATGATTTTTGAGAAGTGTTGGAGTCAGGAAGGCAGATGATTTAAGTACATGTGTTTTAAAAATGTCAGTCATTTAATGGATAAATGGAGACTCCATGGATGTTCTCTTCACACTGTTTCTCAGCTAAAGTGGTCGACTTTAGCAGCTGTGCTGAGTAACATTTGGTTTATGCTTTGTGGGGCATAGTCTTATTTTCCACAGATGTACTGTACTCAGTGCTATGTCCCACACAGGTGGATGTATGAGGGCAATGTAATCTAATGACGTAGAGTAATCCATCACCAATTTTGATTAAACGTGACAACCCCTAACATAAAAACTGGAGGAAAAATACATAGTGCTTGATAGAAGACACATTTCTGAGTGTTTCATTACCTGCCATTCATTCCCAACATAGTCTGGGAATTGACTATACTAACCTCTATAAGACCAGTGCCATTACAAATTAAAACATTTTTTATTTTCTACAGTGGTCCAGCCGTTCTATATCAACAGCAAGTTTTTCGCATCCGGATAAAAGCCACAAAATATTTACGACACTTTTGTTTACACGTAGCCGCATATATGCAACTCGGTTGGTCAGATAACCAACAGGGGTCAGACCCATGCCCCCCTCCACCCCCACCACAGTTGTCATGAAGGGGGAAAGCTATAGAGCTCAAACCTGTTTTTTGCTGCAAACATGTTTATTTCTGCTGTACAATTGGGCATTTTTCCATGGGCCTCTGTGGGGTTTGACTCAAGTGGCCATTCGATGAACTGCTGTTTTTGGCACTTCCACGTTGGCCTTATTTTTCCAAAAAGAACCACTGTGCAGGTGCTAACGTGTTTATAGCTGAACTTTAATTCCATGAAGGCATTTATGGTGTGACAGTACTAGGTGTGTAATGAGTGGAAATGGAAAAGAGGGCTAGAGAGAGAACTTCTAACCCTGCCTACCTTCACACCTCTGCACCCCTGGCCCCAATCCCTGTGTGAAGAGGGCATGCTTGTTGTATTGTAAGTTACAAAAATTGCAACCCCCCCAATTCCAAGACAAAAAGGTCCGCAGTGAGTGGGGGACGCTGCTCTACCATCTGACAAACACTTCAGATGAAGCACACTAACCTCTTAAGCTTTTGCTATGTTGAACTAGCTTTTCCCTAGAATTATTAGTCAGTTCAGCTCAACTGAATGATGTGTATACTGTATGTTATTCCTTGAATAAACAAGAGGTCACTATCTTGTGCTATATCTGACACAGAGAAACTGATGATTCACACTTCAGCTCAGTCCCAAATGCAGGATAGAGGGGTTCAGTGAATGTGCAGTGGAAGGTGTGGAGGTGGATCAGTGAGTCAGAGGAGACTCTGTAGAAGGACAGAGTGCCAGCAGGCCAGTCCAGGTACACTGCTACTCTGCCAGCGTCAAAGGAGGAGTGGATGCGTATGACTGCTCTCCTGTTTTTGTGACAGGCGGAGTAGTTATTATCACAGCGTAACAAACTCCAGGACTTGTCATTCTGTCCGATCCAGCAGTCATCGTCCTGCCCTTTCCTTTTGATTCCTTTGTATGCCACTCCAATATTAACCCATCCTTTCCAGTCCACCTCCCAGTAACAGCGCCCAGTCAAACCTTCTCTACACAGAACCTGCTTCCAGTGGTGAAATCGCTCTGGATGGTCAGGGTATGGAAGCTTCTCCAACACCTCTGTCACCTTTCTCTTGTCCTCGGACAGAGAGAGCTTACTGTTTGCTGTGTTTGGGTCTAGTGTGAGTTCACAGGCATCTGATGGGGAGAATAAGACAACACAACATAATTGTACACCTTTTACATTTGTGTATTAACAGTTTGACAAACACTTCTACGTTCCATTATATTAGCCAGCATGGTTACAACAAAAACTGGAATGGGGCTTTGGCATACGGAATCAAGGTAGATAAACACCAAACTTACACTTTCTGGGACCTGACTTCAACCTCTTCACTCCACAATGTTCCACACTGGGGATGAGAAATACAAGTCAAATAAGCATATTCTCATTTAGAATCAGGTTTATTGGCCAGGTATGTGCACACATACAAGGAATTTGACACCGGTTTTACATTGCTCTCTATGTACATATACAGAAATAGATTAATAAACAATTATGAAAATGATATTTTTCATGCATCACATATATCCTCAAACATAGATTAAAAACATTGCCTCCTTTAACCACAACCCTATCACAATCAGCTCCCAATACTTAGGAAGGGTCAAATGCAGAGAACCAATATCACTATGCATTGTTTTGTGTATGTGACAATAAACTTGATTTGATTTGTTTAAGGGTGCAAGTGCAAGAGTGAATCCGCTGATCAATGGCACTTCCATTGAAAAGGATTTATTTTGGTCAAAAATGTTGCTGTCATAAATATTGGTGTGATTGGACTATAAGGCTTTGCTGAGTCAAAATATACCCTGTTCAAACCCAATGTCCTGGAAAAAGCATATATCCCAGATGCTCCTTTGCATTAAAATGAGCCAGTTTAGGTAGTTTGGGCACCTAGAAGGGATGCATCTTTCCCAGAAGAACTGACTGGAGGGAGACCTTAGAATAGACACGCTGGAGAGATCGCGCCTATTTGGCCTCGGAGGGCTTGGGGATCCCCCAAAACAAGCATGAGAAAATCCCCACCGAAAAGGCCTGTTGCCACAGTGATTGTGACCATGATAGGCAACTCAAAAATGGAGGAGGTCTCTCCATACCTGAGAGTAGTTAGTTGCAAGCGTGGATCCTCCAGGGCAGCGTAGAGCAGCTTTAAACCTGAGTCACCGGGATGGTTGTAGCTCAGATCCAGCTCTCTCAAATGGGAGGGGTTACAGCTCAATGCTGAGGCCAGGGCAGCACAGCCTTCCTCTGTGACCAGACAGCCTGACAGTCTACCAACACACAGGGAAAGCAAGCCAATAGCAACACATTATTGGGTTTTGTTCCACTAAACCCTAAGGAGTTTCTGAATTCAAGCTGTAAATTTAAGTCAGTGTCAGATTATGAGATCTTGACCAGTAAGACTTGTACTTGACACAGGCTAGCTGGTATTGCAAAAGGTTATTTTTTAGATTAAAGGACACTGACCTCAGAGTTTCCAGTCTACAGTGTGGACTTCCTAGCCCAGCAGAGAGCAGCTTCACTCCTGAATCCTGCAGATTGTTGTTACTCAGGTCCAGCTCTATAAGATTAGAGGTTTTGGAGCTAAGAACTGATGCCAGAGCTTCACAGCTTTTCTCTGACAAGTTACAGCCATTCAGCCTGAAAAATAATGAAAACAAACAATTTATCTTTTAGTTTACCCTCTGTAAAATGAATGTCTGGTTTAATATATCTACTTTATTTGGTTAGCTGTACTCCTACAGAGATATTTTGGAGTCGTGGACCACTGGTAGCAGCTTCAGGAGACCTTCCGCTGAAGCAGAGTACTTCCTCAAGTCAAACACGTCCAGGTTGTTTTCTGATGACAGTAAGATGAAGACCAGAGCTGACCACTGAGCAGAAGACAGTTTGTCTGTGGAGAGACTTCCTGAACTCAGGCACTGTTGGATCTCCTCCACTAGTGAATGATCATTCAGCTCATTCAGACAGTGGAACAGATTGATGCATCTCTCTGGAGATGGATTCTCTTGGATCTTTTCCTTGATGTGCTGCACTGTCTTGTGATTAGCATATGAGCCACATGCTGTCTGTTTCAACAGACCTCGTAAAAGACTCTGATTGGTTTCCAGTGAGAAACCCAGAAGGAAGCGGACGAACAAGTCCAGGTGTCCATTTGGACTCTGTAAGGCCTTGTCCACAGCAGTCTGGAAGATCGTTTTTTCAGTTGATCTGAATGTTAATAGCTTAGGCCACCACCTGAATCCTGATTGTGGTTCTGACAGTAGATTGACACCAGTGTTGATGAATGTCACAAAGACATAAAGAGCAGCCAGAAACTCCTGAAAGCTCAGATGGACAAAACAGAACACCCTTTCCTGGTACAGCCCACGCTCCTCTTTAAAGATCTGTGTGAACACCCCTGAGTAGACTGAGGCTGCCCTGATATCAATGCCACAGGCCATCAGGTCTGATTCATAAAAGATCAAGTTGCCTTTCTGCAGCTGCTCAAAAGCCAGTCTTCCCAGAGATGTAATGACGTCGCAGGTCTGGGTGTTCCAGAGTGGATCTGTCACAGTTCCTCCACGGAACTTGACATTCCCTACTTTGGACTGAACCACCAGGAAGTGGAGGTACATATCAGTCAGGGTCTTGGGCAGCTCTCCTCCCTCTCTGGTGTTCAACACATCCTCCAGAACTGAAGCAGTGATCCAACAGAAGACCGGGATGTGGCACATGATGTGGAGGCTTCGTGATGTCTTGATGTGGGAGATGATTCTGCTAGCCTGCTGCTCTTCTTTGAATCTCTTCCTGAAGTACTCCTCCTTCTGTGGGTCCGTGAACCCTCTCACCTCTGTGACCATGTCAACACACTCAGGAGGGATCTGATTGGCTGCTGCAGGTCGTGTGGTTATCCAGAGGCGAGCAGAGGGGAGCAGCCTCCCACTGATGAGGTTTGTCAGCAGCACATCCACTGTGGTTGGCTTTGTAACATCAGTCAGGATCTCATTGTTGTGGAAGTCCAGAGGAAGACGACACTCATCCAGACCGTCAAAGATGAGCACAACCTTCAACTTGTCAAAGCTGCAAATGTCTGCTTCTTTGGTGTCAGTAAAATAGAGATGAAGAAGTTCAACCAAGCTGTACTTTTTTTCACTCAGCAAATTCAGTTCTCTGAAAGTGAACGGAAATGTGAACTGTATGTCCTTGTTGGCTTTGTCTTCAGCCCAGTCCAGAGTGAACTTGTGTGTTAAGACTGTTTTCCCTATGCCAGCCACTCCCTTTGTCAGCACTGTTCTGACCGGATGATGATCTCTGCCAGGTAGTGGTTGGAAGATGTCTTCACATTTGATCATAGTTTCTGGTCTTGATGGTTTCATGGCTGCTGTTTCAAACTGCCTGATCTCATGTTTGTCACTGACCTCGCCACTCCCTCCCTCTGTAATGTAGAGCTCTGTGTAAATGTCATTCAGAAGTGTGAGGTTCCCTGCTTTAGCAATTCCATCAAAGAAACACTGGAACTTCCCTTTCAGGTGCGATTTGAGTTTTTGTTGGCATATAGGAACAACAACTTCTGAAAGAACAAACAGAAAAATAAAATCAATGAGTAAATGTGAATGTTAAGCAGATAGATTTTCCACATTAAGGATGAATGTGTACATTTTCCATCTTAGTATCTCAATATCCTCTGAAAGTAGTATTGGATTTGCCTGACAAATTGCCTTTCACTAATGACTGGAACTCGACAGTTAATAAACTCTCCCTACAGCGAGTTAGCACACTGCCCCTTCATCAACTGCCCCCCATCAACTAGTTGGCAATACTAGCCCCACATTATCTTTCTAGTTTGATTAGTCAGTTGACAATGGCGTATTTCTCCTGGTGAAGTAAGGCCATTCATCAGCTGCTAGTTAAACTGGCCATGGGAGACCATGTGAACTCACCCTTAATGGAATGGTAGAGGTGATGAAAATGACCCCAATAACTATTGGATAGATTATGACATTTGGTAGAGATATTCAACACCCCGAAGAATGAATATTAATAACTTTGGCGATCCTCCAACTTTTCCTCAAGTGCCATCATTATGTCACATTTTCAGGATGTCCAGCACTTTGGTTTATGTGGTTATAGGTGCAACAAAGCACACCCAGAGGGCAACAAACAGGCATACTCTTTGACGAAGATGTGACCATCGTAAACATTACATGCTAAACTTTAGCATGTTGACATTGCCATTGTGAGTATGTCAGCATGCTGACATTAGCATTTAGCGCTAGCCCTAATGTGCCTCACAGAACTGCTAGCTGTAAACTGTAGTGAGGCCAACTTGGTTTGATAATATTAACTTGTGCAGCATTTGTGGAAAGCCACTTTATTGTTCTGAAGGACAGAGACAGCCTTTTCTATCTCAAAACATGGCGATACCATTTTGTCAGACAGCCCAGGTTCAAGCCCACTTGAATCAGTTCCCATTAAGCACCATGTAGGCTGGCCAAATTCATCAGCAGAGCCACATTTCACAGTTTTCCCTATCAATGCAAATGTAGAATTTCTTTGCAATGATTGGGAGAACTATTTTCGGTGGAGCCAAATAACACATTGTTGTCATGTATTGTGTCATCTGATAAAATTATGTGATAGTAGGTTTCACTTGCTGCTGTATATAAGCGATGTCGCATAGTACATATCATTATATCTCCTCATTTTCCATCATATTAAACCTCTTACTGCTCTGCAGAGAGTCAGCCAGCTCCTCCCGCTTCATTCTCCGCAGGAAGTGCAGTGTGATTGTCAGAAAGGCCTCTCTGTTGCTCCTCTTCTGCGCTTCCTCCTCGCTGTCCACCAAGTCTTCCTTTTTCTGCCGACCGCCCGAATCTGCAGCGTAATCTGGACTGAGAACCTTTTGAAAGATTTTCAGCTCGTTCTTCACAAACGTGACAATGGTTTCGTCAAGCAGCTGCAACATAATGACATGGAGAATAGGCCTGGAATGAATTGCCGTTCAGAAAGCGTAGCATGGATTGATCGTTGGTCAGTGAATTGATGATGCCTGTTATTGGATTGCATTTTGTTTCTCAGTACATTTACAAACCATAAATATGGACTCCAGATCTGTAGCCTCTGATCCCCCCTGGTGGACTCTGACGTACAAATATATGTATTGACACACACAGAATATATATTTTGATACACAATGTTGCATGAAGTACAATTTTGTAGTGAATATGAAAATTACATCATATCCCGTTACCGTAACACAAAATGCCTGAAGTTTAGAATTGAATTTTGTACATGTATACTGCCCTAGTGTAATGGAGGTACATTTAATGCTAAAATGTTGATACTGCACCACAATCCTTTACTGGAATATCAATAGCAAATGAATACAGTGATATTTTAGTGCTAAACAATACTTACATTTCTTCAGATGCATGGTGTTGATCTTTAAAATCAATCAGGCCACCTATTGAATGGTCACTCTGCATGGACATGCAGCCATGTGAGTCTGGTTCCTCATCCTGGGTGCTGATTAACAGAGGGGAGGAGCACCAGAGTGATAAATTGACCAACCAGACCAATTGTATTTCTCAAGTCATATAACAGCGGTCCCTTCAACATTTTATAATTGTATTATCAGTCGTACATTCGTACCTTGATCCCCCCCAGGGTAAGTACTTAAGGAAGAAGTAAATAAGTAACTCTCTCTTTTTTCCTTACAAGAACTACCACAAAGTCCCATCAAATAACAAATATGAGCCCCAAAGTGCCGTATACATCTGCTCCCCACGCCACGGATGAAGATCAGTTATCGTGAGGAGTAGGATAAAGAAATGTATGACAACAAACAACTGACACTTTTAAAAATATATAGCAGAAAAAAAACATTTGTTTCATATTAGGCCAAATCATACAAATGAAATTAATATTATACTGTATGTGTCTATTATTGTATGTACTGTATGTTAATTATTTATTAACCATACTATTTCAATACTTGGGTATTATTTTTGTTATCCAACTAGGATGTTCATTCTCGACATATCCCACTTTTTGACCATCAATATGACAGAATATTTCACCATATTGCAGACGAAGAATCTTGCACATTTATTTCATGCAACAAATAAGAATGTCACTTAGGCAGTGATCGGCGGAAGCGGGGCTAAACGAAGAGCCGTTCGGGAGCCGAGAGAGTCTCGGAATGGAACACAGCCCCCTTCAAAGAGCCGCGATTCCCACCACGACTGCATTTCAAACTTGGGGCAATGAGTTTAAGTGACGTGGGCATTAATTAAACAGTCACGGGGCATTTAATGGATGATGCTACTGAATTGTGTCACGGGAAATGTAGGATCCGATGTTTTTGAAGCTTGACCTAGGGCAAGGGTATATGGGTAAGCTAGGGCCTAAAAGTCAGGATAACTCGGCCTCTGCTGCCTCAGGTTTGACCATTCCCTTTTTAAAAAATGGCTGGAATATCCCTTTAAAGACAGCATATACACGTACGTATGTACAGAGGAGCACATTTGGACGATGGAATGCATGTTCAGTGAACCAGTATTGGATAAGCAACTCATCAAACCTACCTCTTTTCCAAAGAACGGCATCGATCTTTAAAATCAATCAGGCCGCCTATTGAATGGTCACTCGTGGACACAGGTGTGTCTGCTCTCTCGTGCTGAATGCTGATTGACAGAGAGGAGGGTGAGAGTGGTGGTTAGACCAGTACTTTATATTATTAACAAAGTCTGAAAACAACAAGCCCTTCAGTGTTTTATTATCGGTTGTAAAATGTAACCTTTCCCTTTGGCCACCTGGGTGATAATAACAAAAGGTTGACGCGTGGCCAGCAGAGCGTGAGGGGACTAAATTTGGACGTTTGCGCGCTCTTTCCAAAACTTCAAGCAAAGGTGCATTATACGGGAAGTCTGTGACTGACTAACTCTCTGCCCCGGTAGAGCAGCAATATTGAACAATTGGTGCGTTTACTCACTGTTTTGGATAGGAAAGACACTTTGATTTGCATAAATCGTACCTCTTTTTCAAAGAGTCGTGTCCGCCTTTAAAATCAATCAGGTCACCTATTGAATGGTCCCTCTGCGTGGTCACACAGCTGGGTCCAGGTGAGGCCGGTCTCTCGTGCTGAACGCTGATCGACAGAGGGGAAGAGGTGGTCAGACAGCGACGGGCCCCTTGGTGTGACTGGGCTCATGCTAAAAATGCAAATCAATTTAAACCCTAAATCGTTCCTAATACATGTTTCCTGGGCAACATTATGGAATAACACGATATGGCTGAATTTTCAGCCGCTCCACAAATGTAAGCTCAACTTTCATCGTCTCCCTTGGGCTGGAGATGTGTGGTGCTGTGTCTTTCCACTATTAATGGTTACACTAATATATTATTTTCCTACTCTCCATTTAGTGAGACATTTTTGCTATGTTGTAGAAGTTATGTCCAACAGTAAAAGTTGGCCACTAAAGACTGACTCTATTGGTCAGTTAGCCATTGAAATGCAGTGAACTGCCTACTGGATGTGGTTAACAACCAGCTGTAACCGGTTCCACCACAATATTTCTGTTCTTCTACAACATTCAATGAGAAGATTGATTCATATTCTATCACATTAAAGTGCTCATAATAACTTAAAAGCCTTACATGTTTGCAGAGGAAGGGTGTTGATCTTGAAAATCAGTCAGGCCACCTATTGAATGGTCACTCTCCATGGACACACAGCTGGGTACAGGAGAGGCCGGTCTCTCCTGGGGAGTGCTGATGTACAGACAGGAAGTGCACCAGGGTGAGAAAAAGTCATCCGTTGTACATTTTTACTTTCTGGCCAACTGGGTTGGTGATAATAAAGCAGTACTGGGGAGCACAAGTAGCTCTCCCTGCTCTTATGAAAACTCCCAGAAAAGACTGGAATTTGAAATTGCTCCATAGAGTGTTAACTATTCGCGTTGTATGTGAGGAGGAGCAATTTCGAAAAGCAGCATGTTGATTCAGTGCACAGGAGAAGTCCCCCCCCCCCCCATAACACTTCCATGATCATGAAACTCACTTCTTCTCTAAAGAGTGGGGTGGCCCTGTAAGACGATGCCGGCCACCCTTTGCATGGTCACTGTGCATGGACGCACAGCCGGGTTCAGAAGAGTCTGGCCTCTCTTGCGGGTTCCTGATCAACAGATGCAACATTATTATTAGAGTTGGAAAAAAAAAAAAAAAGTTGCTCACTCAGATTCAGAGAAGTGAAGTGTGTCCATTTTGACATAGCTCATTCAAACAGACTACATAAATAACTGAATCCTCTGAATCGAAGGAAAAGTCGAAGACAGCATTTTTAAAACCATGTAAAATACAGGAAAAGGAGCGCAGCAGCGCATCAGTGCAAAGCAAAGTGCAACAAAGAGTTTCCGGCTTGAATCTGGAAAGTCACAGCTGACTAAAGGCTTAAGTGAAGGCATACGTTTTTAGTTTGCTTTTTAAAAAAAAAGATATTTAGCGAGCTGGCTTCCCTGGTAATAGGTAGGGATGTTCCATAGCTCTGGGGCGCAATTGACAATAAACAATCATAGCGATAATAACTTTATTTGAATGGCATATCTCACGCAAAGAAGCAGGCCAAAGGGCTTCACAAGACATCATATCAATAATAAACAACAAAGGCAACAGAAAGAAGAGCAGTTTGATAAATGACACCAGCAATGTCAACCCAAATTAAAAGTTAAAAAGATAGGTATTTAATTAATTTTTTTAAATAGCTCCAAAGGGGGGAGGGAGTTCCACGTTTTAGGGCCATAAAAACAGAAGGCAGCCTCACCAGCTTTCTTGTGGGACACTTTAGGTACTTGTAAAAGAAAGGCAGCGGAGGATCAGAGAGTTCTTGTTGGGACATAAAATGACAGGCCGTCGCTGATGTATGAGGATGCTAGAGTCTGCGGTTGCAAGGCCCGCCGGATCCAACAGCTTAGATTACTTTGTGTGTCCCCCCCCCGCATTAACTAAATGCAAAATGCTTTTGAAATGATTGTAGAGCGTGACCTCCTCCTGGTGTTGGCGAACCCCACAAATTCCCAGGGAAACTACAGAGGAGAGGACTTCGTCGTCCTCAGTGGGAGCTATTCAACAAGTGGGCGAACTTTCAAGTTAAAGCAGGCGCAGCACTGTAAGCAGCACCCCAAACAGGCCGTCTCACCAAGATGTTGTGGACTGGCCTGTAGTGTTAGGCCAGTCGTACGTTTGCTCTTAGATTAGTCTCACGCTTCACCGGAATTAAGACTAACTGCCTTTCAAGCCTCAAACGTTAGACACCTGGCCCCCAGGCTAACTCTGAACTAAGAGCATAGTTTCCATGGTAACAATCTGGCACCTGCTGACCAGTGGCACCTCATGACTTAAAAAAAAAAAATAAAAGTGCCAAACACAGCTCAATATTTGTAGCTTGCTAACAGTGTTGTCCATTTATCAATGGGCTGCAGCCAGTCGGGACGGGGGCCTGAACACACAGTGCCGGGAACACACAGTGCCGGGAACACACCGTGCCGGGAACACACCGTCCTGATTTTAAACCTGCTACAAGGAGTCACAGCGGCCATTCTCAAGGCCAATGATGCTGGATCCACAGTGGTGGTGAGAGCCCCCCCGTCCGCAGTTGCTGTGTTCATTCAAGAATGAGGGGCGCGCTGTAGCTAGTTATGCAACCATGTAATGTAGGCCTAGGCATACGCAAACTAACTTCAACCACAGGTGCAAGCACAATTAAACATTGTTGGTGAAACCATTTTGATAGAGGTCTTGACTAGGATAATTAAACTATAAAACAATAAACTTGCAACTGTTAAATAGCTTTAGTATCAAAGTCCAAACTCACGGAAACTGTTCCATATCAGAGACCGGAGTCCAGAAATCCCACATCAGGTTGATTCATGTTCAATTTAACGGAATCTTCTGAAGAACAGCCTTTCTGTCCGATGCAAGCAGCTGTGAAATCCTTTCAACAAAGAGACGTTGGTCTGATTTGAACGTTAACGCCCCTAATGTATCAACAGACTGCCACACGGGATTCGAAACCATGATTTTCCATCCACTCTTTTACCCCTCTTTTGCTGATCACAGTTAATGAGAATGCCTTAAAGAAAACGGTAGTATTAATAATGATACAAAACGTTGACCACAGTACCTTTCCATGTCGAAATCAGCCTGCTGCTGAGACAAGTGAAAGCAAGTGCCAGAGGAAAGAGAAAGCAAAAATAAGAAGAGATTAATCGTGCGCCCGAGAACAAAAAGAAAAATCTTTTAGCCATTATAATAATGTGTAAAATATTGTGGCATATATTGTTCATGCGTTCACCTAAGGGACATCTGAGAACTCAGTGATGAAATCCGATTATTTTTACTGTCTATGGGTCAACAAACCAATGCACAAACGTGCTATTTCTGGGTGGGAAAATATAAAAATAAATATCAAAGACTGAAATAGAATTCCCCACATTTGCAGAGTCCCACTTACTTAAGTTGTTCCCGTGAACGTTTGAGGCAGCATCAGGTCACTCGTGTCTTCGCTGAGGTTCCCCGATGAAAGCGCTGTGTCGTTTCTGGGCTGGACTGTATCAGTGTAATCAGTCCCATGACCTTCGTATCAGAGTCTAAACCCGTCTGTCTAGCAGAGAGACCACAGATCAGGGTGGGGCAGGTTTATTATGGTGAAATGTAATCACCATTGCTACAATGAAGAGCAGCTGTGGAAACGTGTTCAGCTATAGTTGCCCCTTAAATGGTTTGTGTGCCTTAAAAACGTCTTAGGCTGGAGGGAGACAAAAATGTCATTTTATTCTAAAAGCCGAAAGAGAAGCAACATCTCAGGGCATAAAACTATTTGCACCAAATCATTATTGTTGTTGTAGTTTCAAAGTAACAAAAATACCACGTTTTACAAGATTTTACATTCATTTATCTAGTGCTTCAGAGGCAATAAAATCCAACACAATCACAACAATTATTCTCTAATTCATATCTGGGGGGGTGAATCAAGCCACAGAGGCACACCGGCCTTCTGGCACTACTACATCTGTAGGAATTAACCTACAATTCCTGATGGATTGCATGGGTTACATACCATCAACTACCCATGTTTATAGCAGCTTTTATGCCTTGTAGAACGAAGTTCTCAAATTTCAATTTAACACCATAATATGTAAGGATCAATAGAAACACGTTTCGAATTAAGAAAATCTTTTTTTTTTTTTGACTGACTGACTAAATGTAAGGAAATACGAAAGACACACTGAACACACAAAGTAAACATCATTTACTCTGTGAAAAAAACCCCTAAACATTTCACATGTATACATACAAAGAAAAAGGATTACATTAGAAAAAACGCACTTTACGTATGGAAAGTGCTAAATACAGAAAATAGCCCCAGTGCATATTATACTATATAATCACTGGGTTATTATCACAGATGCATTAATGTGTAGCAGAAGCTTAATGTTTGTAGCGGGTCGAGGTGGAGCTAATTTCAACTCCTTTATACATTATTGTTTTTCATATGTGTATATTGAAGGGGGGGGGGGTTAAATGCATAATATTTTATTAGCTCATCACATGTTTTGTAGGTCTTAATTTGTAAAGTAGCTAGTAGGTTAATAGCTGTCAGAAAAGTAGCATGAAATGAACAGAATCAAGCAAAGTTCAAGTAAATATACCCCACTACAAGTTACATTCCACCACTGCTGAATTTGTTCAGGTGATATTTGAAACTACCTGTTGTAGCCTACAAATGATGCTCATCTTTCTCTCATACACAGCCTAAACTTGATCCCCCCAAAACATTTGGGAGAAAATGGAGAAACCCCCATAAACCGTACGCGGCCTCGCACTCCAGGCCGGTAGGCGGCGGTAATGCCCCGTCTGCGTCGATATGGCCGCCGCCAAAACGCTCATTTCACAGAAAAAATATTTTTCTTTTCGGAAGAAGATCCCTACAAAGCGGCCCGATTTCTTTTCAAGCTAGGAAAAAGTCGAAGAATCCGAAAACCGACGATGTATGCCAGGACAAACACCGGCAGCACGCACGGAGACTTTCAGGACAGAAACGGAGTGAATTATGTGACATCGACAGAGTCTTTCGGCCACTGCTCTCAATTGTTCTGGAAAAAGGATCCCAACGACTCCGGAGTAAGAAAGCCAGCTACCACCAGCGTTAGCTAGCGAGCCCAGCCAACAAATAGCTAACGTTATGTCAAACGGCTAACGGAGCAACGTTTGACTACCTAAGCACTAGCCAAAGTGTCGTTGTTTCGTTTTGGGTTTGTTTGTTTTTTTTTACACGGGGTTGTTAACTGAGTGTCTGAAATACAGTTTAGCAACACTGGGTGAGCTGAAGCGGCAGGTTCTGTCACAGAACCGCTTCGTTAGCTTCCTGCTAACGTACCAATCGTCGTGTTGCGCGGCTCATGGCCTAGTTTGACTCTTAGCTGCCGAGCCAAGTGGCTAGTTATCGTTATCGCCTACATACTGGATCTATTACGCGGCCGGACGGAGCTTAGTGAGATTGGACGTGTGTGCCCAGCAATGGGTCATCGTTGCGCCGTGTGAAGACTCCCAAGGGTTAGGGAAAATGAATGTTAATGTAGCCAAGCATCACCGAGCTAATGCTAACGTCAGGCAACACTGGCTGCCTTAAGCCAAACAGAGCGACGCTAGCGAACGGCGGAGCCCGTGCGGAACGAGGCAGCGCTGGGAAGCAGCGTTTTGCACCTGCGGTGGAGGAGCCGCGGCGTTTAACCGGGTGCCCCCGAAAAATTCGCGAACCGTAAAGGGGGGGGGGTTGTTTTCTGCAAGTGTGCGCACTTGTTAGCGGGCTGCCTTGAGTAAACACGACCAGGCTGCCCCACAGGAAACGGGAGCGGAAGACGCCCCGCGGGGGACTTTGAAAGACCCCTTTGTGATGCCAGACTGTACGGTTCATTCATGGGCGCGCTCAGATGGTCTGCACCGCGCACACGCGTTAATTTATACGTCTAAACAGTTTCCTACATTTGAATTTGGTGTGGTGTATCTTTCGCTGTCGCCCGCATGCAGGTGAAGTCGACATTTGATTTGCAACGGCGTGTACGAGGATCGCAGCTTCGCCTAAGAAGGAGAAGTTGTAGAATTTCCCAGAACGTCCTGGTGTTTATGATGCGCCCAGAGCTCCGTCATCATGACGTGGAGCTGGCAGCACTCACCTGATGTGTCTCCCTAAGCTATGTGTATTGACACACTGCATCTTCAAAATGATGACTTAAAACACTCATTGGTGGTTTCGTCATGGATTCAGTGATTACGTCCCCTGGAGCACCTGTTGTGGTACGCACAGCGTCAACCATCTGCGCTGCAGAACTCTGGAGCTCCTTCATTTGCATTTAGTCATTTAGCAGACACTTTTATCCAAAGCCACCTACATATGAGAACATTCATAACCGAAGGCGCAGCTTCGGGAGCATTTTGGGGTTCAGTATCTTGCTCAAGGATACTTCGACACATGGCTGAGGGATCGAACCGCCGACCCACGATTGGCAGGCGACCGCTCTGCCACAGAGTTAACATGTTTTTAAAAAAAAAAGGGTACAGTGGCAGGGAAATGGTTTAGAGGCCAATGATAGGCAGAATTGTTTCCACAAAAGGTGTTGTACCATACATTCACGCACAACATTTTTATTTACTATGTCTCAGAGAGCTCAACACGTTGCAACCTCAAACGTGGCCATTATGAGCTTCCCAAGATGTGGCCGAGCTGTCGCGCTCGATTGCATTGTATAGGCGTGCCTAATAAAGTGGCCAGGGGGCGGATGTGCTGTCAAATTGCTGAATGTGTTTCTCCGCTTGCCAGCGGTGGTACTAAATGTGGTTGTCGGAGTCACTTTGTTGCGTTTTCCTCTCTAGATTTGGTTTCTGACATGGCGTCGGGCACTCAAGTCAACATACTAACCAAATGTATGCAGACGGTGGCAAAAGATACAGTATGTGTTTTGCATTCGCCTGGCTAGCCAGCGCTCAGTCCTGGATGAAATAAATCCAAAATATAGCTTTTGGACTCCCATTGACAGCAGCGTCCAGCGCTGGTCAGGTTGGGTCTTAGCGATGGCGGGCCGGGTTCGGGTCTCCCTTCATCTTCAATGTGGGAGGAGTTGCTGTCCGTGGTGCTGAGCCGTTTTACACTTAACAGATCGTTTTCACCAGCCGTGTCTTCTGAGTGTTGGATGGGACTTGCTTTCTGTCGGCCAAGATAGCAGGGCTATTCTAACGGCGTGTTTTTTATATTTTTAGTTGGAATTGTATATATGTGTATAGACTGGGACTGGACGACGCATCCCTATCATCATTTCTGTCACGTATGCACCAAATGTGTCATCGTCAGCCAGTGTGTCTTCTCTGTTTGGACGCCATTATACAGAGAAGTGTCTCAGATATTTAGCGTCCCTCTAAAGGGGGTAGGACAAAGTGTGGTAAACGCGTGTGTTTAGTGTGTTAGCGTTAGTTGCATCCCAACACACGGCACTGACTCTAGCACGCCGCTTTAATTGTACCCCTCTGCTCTGTGACAGCCAAGTTCGACCATCAGCTGGTGCGATCAGCTCCCTTCGTCCTCAGCAGCCCTCTCCAGCTCCAGTCTCTCCTCGGCGTCGCTCTCCAGCTCCAGTCTGTCCATGGAGTCCCGGGCGCCGCCGCCGCCGACGACGACGGTGTCCGACGACATGGAGTCCGACGAGCGGCCGTACGTCTGCGATCTCTGCAGCTGCGCCTACAAGCACGCCAGCTCCCTGCTCAACCACAAGCTCACTCACAAGACTGGAGACTTCAGGTGGGGACTTTTTTTTTCCCGTAGCGTTCCAGGTAAAAACGTTTTCAGTTAATGTCAGTAAAGAAGCCAAAGCGTTGCTGAATGAGACCCAGAGCGCCTACCGCGGCACTCATTGTAGGTCGCAGTAAGTGGAGAGCGTCAAGGAAAGTGTCTGAAATGTCACTGACAGCTTTTCACTTCTAACCTCCACCCTATTTTTGTGTCCAAAACTCAGGTGCGACTTTTGCAGAAAGCCCTACACCAACTACATGTCCCTGCGCAACCACATGCGAATCCACGGTCAGAAGCGCTACATGTGCGACCTGTGCGGGAAGGCCTTCCGCCTGGCCCGATACCTCCGCAACCACCAGAGGATCCACGACGATGGGCCCAACCGCTTCGACTGTCCCTCGTGCTGCAAGAGCTACAGGACAATGCTGGAGCTGGCCCAGCACCGCTGCACCGCTGCCGCATCCAACCAGGTGGGTCGGCGTGAGATGGCGCTGTGAAAGGGGTGGATGGTGTTCGCTGGGCTGCATTAGTTTAACAATTCCGTGAGATGAATTTCGCAGCAAACCACGTGAGAGCTTGCATGTTTTGATATTTGAATGAAATGTAACGGGAGATGTTTTGCTACATAAATACTTCCTGAATGCGGTTGATGGTCAGGTTCATGAATTACAGTTCGCGTCAATACACAATAAAAGAAACAAATCCGTATCACGAGACGTGGATACACATCCTGCGGGTCATTCATCAGAACGTCCCAGTGACCGGTTTGCAGTTCCGTTCATTGCTACGATAGGCGCTGTTAGTCTGATGAGGGAGAGCTGATGTGACCTACCTCCAGCCACGTTTGTCAA
>WNGW01000002.1:1479325-1506624 GCA_011952105.1 Coreoperca whiteheadi | reverse complement strand
CTGGTGCAGCGCGCCGGAGCCCTCAAGGCTCGCGGGATTTTTGCGTTGCCATTGTCGGTCTGAACGCTCAGTGGAAGCCGTATCCCTGACGTTGCTCAAAAGCCCCGCTGAAGTTATTGCAGCCCCCAGAAAAATGCCTCGCTTTAAACCACCACGTTTTTAATCACAGCTTTCCTTCGACCGTTGAGTCTACTGCTCTGCAGCAATCTGCCCACCTGCTCTGCTTTGGTCTGTGCTGTCGGGAACGTCCGAGACTGTGTAGGGTCTGACCCAATCACAGCAACAAGTGGCGTGGACAGAAACTAGGCTCCTACCTCTGTTGCGCTGGTAACCACGCCCAGTAACTTCCCTTATGAGTTAAACTGAATAGATTTTTATCAAAAGTCAAAGGAATTATTTCATATTGTATTAATATTTGCAGCTCATTTACACCCTGCTTTGTTTGTCATAATGCAGAACGTGTGACCGCTAACTTCAGTAATGTCCCAGTTATATTTTAAATGTAGTAATATGTAAATAAAAGTAAAAATTTCAACTGTCTGCCAGCTCTTAATTGTTGTCTTCTGGTAAATTTAGCACAAAACTGAATGGTCGCTCCATGAGCTCTCAGTTGTTTCTAGAAGCCTCCGCCGTCAAAATGCGAAACGTCCTGCTACGTTAGCTCCTCTATTGAGTTATTCTGAGCAGATTTTACAGTCAAAGTCTCCGGTGAAAAGTGCGTGGCAATTGCTACAAACTACACACTCTGACATTGATTCCCAAACCCCTTTTTGAGGAAAATTTACTAAACTAAACTCATGACAGCAAGTTCCCTGTTAAGTTCTTTGAGTCTACGAACGAACTTCAAGTTAAACATGCCTTTTTAAAATTCTGCATCCTAAAAATCCACTATGAATACCACTCAAACAGCACTGTAATGGACGTGTTAAGTATGCGTGATGGTGTGAGGGTCTGTGGAGAAGTGACGGCGTGTTGTGAACGAACACCTTGCTTCCGCCACGGTGTGATGAGTCTTTGCCGTGGCTGGCAAGATGCTCTTTGTCTCTTTTGTGTGTGTGTGTGGGTGTGCGCGCGAGCGAGTGTGAGGCTACATCCACACTGCTACGTTTTAAAACGTAGCGTCCACGTTTGCGCCCAGCGTCCACACTGCCCCGGTGTTTTCGAGCCACACGAGATGTGTAATCAACATCGAGATGGTAAATACAGGTCTAGTGCGTAACATTTATGAGGATCTATTGGCAGAACTGGAATATAATATTTCTAAGTGAGTGTTTTCATTAGTGTATAATCACCTGAAAAGAAGGACGGTTGTGTTTTTGTTACCTTTTTTGTTCCGTTGGCGTTTGGCGAGAGTTTCGCTGTCAACGGAGATTCGAAGCTTCGAAGGCGGGCGGCATTCAGTTGGTCGGAATGCTACACACTGGTCCTTTCTAATATAACTGCAATTAAGTAACGATACATTTCTCCTCCCTCCTGCTGTTAATTCCAGCTGTTTAAATTAAAATTCCTCCTGAACATGCATGTGGAGCAACTGTGTTTAAAGCCCTGCACAATGATACATGGTCCACACTGTAAGCCTGCCGGTGTGGTGAAAACCCCGAAGAGCTTAAAAAGGTTAGGAGAGCCAGAGCCCTGCGGGCTGAGTGCACTGTTGTAATGTATGCTACAAGGAAGATATGGATCGAGAATGAACGGGCAGATGCATTTATAAAGCGGATTTGGTGGCCTGGGGAGTGGGTTATCTATAACACACCACTTGCTGTAATTTTGCACTGTATAAAATACTGTTCAGATTTTTAGAGGCGAGACATTCCCTGATCACCGATACGGTGCCAATACAGTGAATGAAAATAGACCTCTTCCAAGTGGTTATTCCTCTGCAAAGGTACTCAGAAGGCTGCTTTCTTAAGCGAATAACTTTATGAAAGAATACTTAAGTTAAATATTGTTTAACATGTTAAATAATTGAACACATACATTGTCAACCAATTCTGGAAATTGAACGCTGAGAAAATAAAGAGTAAATACAAATAAATAGCTAAATAAACATCACTACTGTATGTTGCCTATCCGTCGATTGCTGAAGTAGCAGAAAAAGCTATTGGAAATACCCAAGGAACGTTACAGTACCTCTAAAAGTACTTTGTTATGTTCCACCACTGCTCTACTTGAGCACATTTTCTCCAGCTTACTGTGTCAAGCTCTGAGATTCACGCTGCAGCTTTGTTCTGATTCTGAACCGTTCTTTAAATGGTTTGAACTCCAATCACAAAGCTTTTTCTTGCTTAGCACGTCTCATCCGTAGCAATATTTCGCTGTCAGTGCAACGCTTGCAAACGTTACCTCGTGGCTCGCTGCTGCCGAGTCGAGAGGAAACCCGCGCCTCTGCCGTCAAACCTTCCGGGGCAAGCGTTCAACGGGCTCCTGGCGTTATTTATTTCCCTCCCAGCGACTAGGTAACAACGTGGCGAGACGTCCACCCACAACAGGCCGGAACCACTGCCGTCTGCTGAGCTGCAGAATGATGCACCTATCAGTCTGTCTGCTACTGACAAACTGTAGCTGGCTAGCTACCTCGCTAATACGGCAAGCAGTTGCCATAAGCGCGCGTGGCGTGACGGTTGTCAGGGACAGGGTTATATCGAAAGGGGAAAATGATCGGTTCAATCTTTATTAACTTTGCGCCAACAGGAACGTTTATTTAACACTTCGTAATGGAATTTGCATTATTAATGTTAATGTGGCACAGTTGGCCCTATGTAGGCTTATCACTGGGGGGGGGTATGTATGCATGTGCGGCAAAGCATATTTTATATTTGCTTTGACGAAGTGTGTGCATGTAACATTTTGTAGCACATTTTTCTTGACCCTCAGTCCTTTCTCCAGCTACACGCATCCTGCTTGGGAGAACCTTTTGCCAACCGTCCTGTAGTGAAAGCATGCTGTGGAGTTAGGGTTAGACCAGGGTTAGGCTGAGTTTAGGGAAAGGGTCAGGGTTTAGAGGTTAGGGAATGAATGCAATTCAGTGCATTTTCCTCACAGGTATAGTAATCCAAATGTGTTGTGTGTGTGTGTGTCTGTGTGTGTCTGTGTGTGCGTGTGTGGGGTTGGTTCATAAGAACCGGTTCAACTGCCCGTCCTGCTTTAAGAGCTACCGAACCATGCTGGACCTGGCCCAGCACCGCTGCAGCGCCGTGGCCAAAAACCAGGTTGGTGTGAGCGTGTGCGTGTGTGTGTGTGTGTGTGTGTGTGTGTGAGTGAGAGGCAGAGTCAGCAGATTGAACTGTAGCTGTGAGTAAGGGCCAACATGTACACGAGCTTTTAGACGTGATGGTCGGGAACAAAATCCCAATAACTGGAACAGTTCTGATTGAGGCTGTCTCTGCTGTAAATGCTTCAAATAGCTTTTGCGTGGCTTTTTAAAGGAAAATCGACAAATTCTCTGCTGCAGATCTTTTCCCTTGGTGCTGTAATCGGTCTCGGTTTTACTGCACTGGTGGCGGCGTTAACTTGACTTTTTAACGTTGAAGGGAAGGCGAACTATTGATGGCTGTCATTGCATCTAAAACCCATGCACAATAAACCCCCCCGCTCATCCGAGCGAGGGAAAATTCTATCCCCCTTAGGGGTGTAACGGTACACAAAATTCACGGTTCGGTATGTTTTCGGCCCAACAGGGAAAACAAAACAAATAATTTTTTGTAGTTTATTTAGAAAAATGTACACTTGTAACAGTGGATCATTGGCCATGAGTCTTACTGTAACAGTTAATGCACTCAAATACTGTCATATTGTCAATAAGAAGAAAATAATAACAGAAATGTTCAGAAAACAGAACGCGTAAATCTCCATCGTGAGACCGGCCGGTTAATTCCTGAGCTGCGGCAGCTTGGCTGGTCTACACAGAGCAGCAAACCAGACGGCCTGAAAAGCACACGGGAAGGCTCGCTGTAGAGGAGCTCAAGCCCTTTGATCCTTAAACTCTCTCTGGAGCGTGTGGCCGCACAGCCGCAGCGACGAGCGCTCCCGTTAGTTGTCGGTTCGGTTCGGCCCGGCCCGCATCTGCAGTGAGCGGCTGCCTGACCGCTGTGAGAGCGACTCGCCTTCCAGTCCGTTCCGGTCCCGTTCTGCCGATCAACCCGTTGGGGCGGTGCCGGCGTCAATGACGCACGTTTCCACAGACGAGCGCGACTTCAGCGGAACGATGTCGGCGTGCAGCGTGACCCTCACAGCCGCCCATCGTAACGAACCGGGACACCGTAGCGCTCCCATACAGAGGGGCTACATGTCAGGGAGGATCCTGCAGCGCTGGCCTCTCATGGTGTTTACCAGTCGGAGGCAGCGACACTACGGGAGCTTTACTAACCGGGAGAACCAGCCGATCGATGCTGATAGACAGCAACTGGTTCTTATTTTTAGACTTTTGACCACCAATTTTAAAGCTGGGCTACAGCGAGGCCCCAGACCCTCAATAACGCCATACTTAATCTTGAGGCCCCCTCTTGAAGAGGAGCGCTGAGTTATGCACAGAGAATGGCAGAAATGGGGGCTGTCAAGGGGGGCCCCCACAGCAGATCCCCCCCCCCCAGGGTTATTCCGGCCCTGACCAGTAGACGTGGCTTTAGAAGTCCATCCCTGGGTTTTCAACACATCCAGTTTATCGAAACGATTAATTTTATTTATGCTCATACGTACATTGAAAGAGTTATGGGTTTCAGTAATTGTTTCTCCTGTCCACACTGGCTGTGGACAGATGCTCCTAACTCCGTTCTAACGTAGGTGATGAGGGACAAAATCCTTCCATCGTTCAGCTGCAGTTAAACTGGGCCTTCAGCAAATGACGTGGTTATGTTTCAAAATGTACAGTCTCTTTAGCACAACATTTCCTTCTAGCCTGTCCTTTTAAATGTTACCCAAAATGTCTTTTTAATAGTCGGCTACATTGAAAAACTACTTCCTACCTCAACTTCACCGTGCCAAACTTGACCCAAGTTTGACTTAAATGCAGCTGACGATAACTTTACATTTACATAACGTAACGCACTTCTTTTTTTTTTCTTTTTCTCTTCCGAGTCAGTTTCACAAATAACTCGTAAACTGGATTTGTTTCAAACCTGTCTCAGTTCATTTAACATTGTCTTGGCAGGGAATCGGGTCTATTTAATGGAAACCCAGCGCAAACGAATCGCGGTCGGAAATACAAAGTTAAGCCCCCGGTTGGAAAACACAAAAACAGAATTTTCCTACCAATAATGAAAGCTTAGAGGTCAACAGGAGCGCTGGCTCCTCAGGGAGAAGGTTAGGTTTAACATTAATGTCGGCAAAAATACTATAGTTGTCAGGGTTAGAAGACAAGTTGACAAGGCGAGCATCTTTATATAGTTGTCATGGTTACAGAAGATAGTCATGTTAATGTTGGCGTTGAAAGTTGGTATAGCTATAATATCTAGGTTTGGTAGAATTAATTAACGTGTGTGCGTGTGTGTGTGTGTGTGTGTGTGTGTGTGACCACTCCATCCACTCATATTAATAGGTTTAAAGAGACAGAGGGTAGTGAAAGGTAGTGAGTGGAAGACGGAATTGAAGCACCGTAAAACATTTACTCTGAACAGCACAAGACACCTGAAGAATCTGATTGAGTGTGGAAGCCAAAACAGTTCATCACGTCCATCTGTCACCTCGCCTCCGCTCTGCATCTCCCCTCACTCTCGTCGCAAACTACGTGCATGACTGGCATGCGTGTGGCACGAACGGTGTGCATAAAGACCGACGTGATTGACGAAATCCCTCTTCCTCCTGTCTTTCTCTGTCCACCCCCTGCTCTTCTCCCTCCTGCCTCCTCCCGTCCAGTCTGGCGGTCGTCGTTCCAATTTCGCCAACACTCCTCGCCGTCAGCAGCAGCAGCAGCAGAACAGCGCTAACTCCATGATGCAACCGCAGCATGGAGGACACGGCCAGCAGGAACCTCTGCCCTCCCACTGCGTCTCCCCCATGTCCCAGGGAGGGCAGGGCGGCGGCGTGAGCAGCCAGCCTGTGCCTGACCCCCACCAGGTAGGGAGGAGAAATCCCGTTCCAGGGCCGACGCCGCGGGGGAATCATTCTATGTTAATAGTAGTTTTGATGTTCTGAGTGGGCTGTGTGTGTTCCAGCAGGGCCGTCCCAGCTCTGTGTCCTCGCAGAGCAGCCAGCAGAGCATGAGGAGCTCGTCCTCCAACAAACACGTGTCCTCCTCCAGCGCCGCCCCGTCCTCCTCCTACTCCCTGCTCCAGCCCCTGGTGCCTGAGGTAAAGGAGATGAGCTCGGGATACACTAGGCTGAGCGCCAACCCCATGGTAGGAGAGAGAACCGCCACACACCCGCCGTCTGCTGGCTAGCTGCCTTCTCCCTGTCTTCCTACTAACATCAGGAGAGAGGGGCTAATGTTTGCTTTATGTGTCCACCGGGAGCCTCTGCTCACGGCTCAGGGTTTCCTCCTCTCCACCGTGGATCGGACCGATAACTGTCTAATAGTGCCTTAAGATAAAGAGAGGTGCACTTTAAAATGTCTGTATAGCCGCAACAGGTCTGAGTGCAGCTGTCTGTAGAGATGCCTGGTGGACACAGCCTTAGCTCTCTTAAATAATTTCGGTTTCAGTCTGCTGTTTTCACGTTCACTTCGCAATGTTTTTGCTGCACTGATGTCACAATAACATCGAAACAAACTTTAATATTTGGAATAGTTAGACCTTTTTAAGCACATCGCATCAGTATTGAAATCGCTGACGTAGTCCGTCTACGAAACGGAGGGTAGAAAAATCCTCAACCAAAGACAAAACAGGAGGCGATCTCGTACGCCTGTGACCACTGCCACGGTCCAAAAAGATCAGAAATGTTTTGCACTGACACACTCTGATAGATTTGGTTGTGCAAACCTTTTTTGGAGTCTGTGCTGAGGTCTCATTAGATGACAGCTGGGGCCAGTTCCACCACGACTCTAGATTTCTTATGTTGTCCTTTAGTCTAATGCTAGTTAAGAGACTTTCACCAGTGTTTCCATGGTAACAATCAGCGACACCTGCTGACTAGTGTTTCCCTGGTAACGGTCAGTGGCACCTGCTGACTAGTGTTTCCGTGAAACTGGCCCCAGAAATCTGTAGTCTTAGTCCTGACTGACCAGCAGTCAGTCAATACAGCTGGTGGAAACCCACGTGGCAAAACCAAATCTAATGCCACGTTTAATGTAATTAAGTTTAAGAAGAATAATTTTGAGCACCTCATTAATTGGTCTTTGGTCTTGAAGTCCTTTTTGAAGTTTCCACAGCATTGTTTATCGTGGCGCACTGCTCTATACAAGGGGCACAGCAAAAAGCATGTAGAGAAGTACTAATGAGCCCATTGGACCCCCCCAGTCCTGGCTCAGACCCTGGGACGTGACACAATATGGGCCTTGTATTGGTAGCATTATGAGCCTCCCGATAGTGGCTCCCATTAGGTTCAGTAGGAGCGGTTAGTAACACTACTAACTAGCTTTCAGTGTAGTTTGAAGCTGGCCCACCAACAATGCTCACATTGCCCAGCAAAGAGAACCAGCAGACTGAAATCCAGTTTAATTCTTTAACTTGGGCTCCGAACTGTGGAGCCTCTCTGGCGGTGAGGACACTACTAACTTGGGGCTGTGCTGCTACGTTAGCCCTGCCTTTCACACGTGGACTCCTAAGCATTCACCCAACTCGGGTGCACATGCTGACGGCGTAGTTGCGGCTGCACACGCATCGCATTTCATGACATATTGTCAATACTGAAGCGGTTATTTTATGGTGCCTTTCTCTGGTGAAACGCTCAAGGTGCGTCGAGTTTAACGCTTCGAGTGAATACCTCAAGTCTTCACGTTGGAGTGTGCGGGTCCAAAAAGGAGTTTGAACGAAAGGCTGAGGCGATGGGCAGTCATCGCAGAGCTCATACACGCTGGTAAATGGAACCAGGCTTGTCAGTAAGGTTTAGTACTTGAGCCAGATCAGAGTCCTTATTAAGGATCTGCTGATCCCAAGTCGCACAGTATGTATGTATGTATGTTGTTTTTTTCCTTAATTTATTTTATTTTACCAGATAAGTAACGCTAAATCTGGCAAATGTCATGACTAGTTCTTAAAAAGAGGACGACGCCGGCCAAGTAGTTAGAATAAAGAAATCCTAACTACGCATCAGAGTTTTTCAAATGCACAAAGTGCACACAGTCTGTGGACTACTTACAGGATCTTACAGAGTCTAATCATGACCAAATCGCCATATTGAGATATTGTGCTTTAGGTTCTGCTAATTTGAGTAAACCTTGAGACATCCTGCCGAGCCCACAGAGCAGGATTTGGACCCTCATCACGACCGATGGGGAACTAAGAGGAGAGGTGGCTCGGACGTGTGCAGCCCGGCTCGCCACGTTCTCCATGTCTGTCTGTAGCGCTACACCTCCATTGTTGCTTTCAGCGTGGTTGCTCTTGGTTTTCTGTGTGCGCTCTTCAGGCAGCAGTGTGGCATTTTCCTCCTCTGTCTGAACCTCACCAGAGCATCAAACAGTGTTGTTGCATCTGAGAACTCACTGGTGTTTGACTCCCATTCTTTTTTTCTTTGTTTTTTTCTTTTTCTCCACCCCTTCTTTCCTTTCCCAATCTTACTGTACGTTCCTCCTTTCTCACGTTTTCTCACCCATTCCTTCTCTCTGGCTCTCTTCCCTTTCTCCCCCACCCCCCTCCTACAGCCGAAGCACCAGGACACTTTCTCTCTGGCCCCCCAGCGGCCCCTCACCACCATCAACCCCATCGGCCACTCCCTCCATCCGAACGGAGCGCCCACGCTCAAGCCTTCCCCCGTGCCACGCACCATCCAGGCCATGCCCTGGGAGCAGCGCTCCCTCTACAATCAATGAGACCCCCAGGAACTAGCCCCCTCCCCCTCCCCCTTCACATCGCGTCTACCACATCCCCCATACACCCTCAGCCTCCTCCCCGGCCCCTTTGGACCCAGCATCAAGGAGGGAGGACTTGGGACGCCCCTCCACCACCTCACTCCTCCTTTGGAACGTTGTGTTTGGGATCGGGGGAGGGCACCATTGAGAACTAGTTGAGATTGATTACTGAGTAGTTAGGTTTAAAAAAAAAATGTGTTGCCTTGACCCTCATGTATGATCAATGCCATGTACTGGATATAAGTTAAAATGTCTGTCCTCCCACTAAGAGTTTATCCCCCCATCCTCCTCTCCCGCTCTAGTTATGAAAATATCTATCCTTCCCATTATGAATAGTGTCTCTCCCCACCCCCACCACCCCCTTTTTCCATATGTTAAATGACATGAAAGGCTATTTTTATCAAGAGTGTGGTCCAAACCAAGGCGCCAAGTTGTCAAAGTTCTCCCTTCAGTCTGAAACCCAACTTTTTTTTTTTTTTTTTGTGAAAAGGAGAAGGGGGAACTATTTTCTTCCTCTGTTTTTTGTTTTCCGTACCCCTTCAGCGTGCTCCAGAATGAGGATGGTTGATGTTGTGCGTTGGGAGGTGTCCTGACTGTTTCAGGGAGCTGCTTCCTCTCTCTGGGACGTTACAGCGGCCACGCCTGGCGCCGGGCATGCACCGACGGCAAAGGACCGCGACGGGAAGCAGCCCAGCCGGCCGCTGTTCTGCAAAACCTTTTGGCCTGCTGTTGGACAAAGGCCCCTACCCCCCCCCCCCCCCCCCAACCACTAAACGCCGGCCCCCCCCTCTTTTCACCCCCCCCTGAAAGCTCCCGTTGTTTTTGTTTTGTTTTCTAAACTTGCAGCTGACTGGTGGCTTGTTATTGTAGTTTTAATAATGTGCTGGCTGGGAATCAAGTCTAGAAGATATCAGTACAAGTCTCCATCCCTTTTTGCTCCGGACTGGCTGTTAACATGTTTGTCCCTTTCACTTTAAAAGCACTTTAAGACAAGTGCTGTATAAATATTACTGTCTCCACCCCCAGCCCACCCCACCCTCTATCGAGAGCTGTAGAAGATGTAACGTTGCCTTACATCAAACCCTTCGTCTTGCCACACTCACGTGATCACCAGTGACTTTAGCCGCATTACCGGGGCCAGGTTTGAGCCCGTAACCTGGCTGCATCTGGAAGCAACAGTGGCCAAAGTACAGTAGGTCTGCAGTTCTGGACACAGTAGGTCCCACCCACCCGCGGCCCCGACACCCCCTCCAGTGTTGCTGTTCCTGTAGAAAACGTCATGCCCGTGTCGCACTGCTCCCAGGATGGATTTAGTTGACGCCTACCTGCAGGGTGTTTCAATAAGCAGCCAATCACAGTTGGCTGGATAACTCCAAACACACACACATGCAAGGTGAAGTGACTTTTTTCAGCGCTCAATTTGACGAATAACAGTTTAATCATGAATCCAGCATGTAGTTCTGTTAACTTTATCTCGCTAACATGGTGTTCATTGAAATACCCACAATTCTACTGACATTGTATTATCTCTTTTTAAAGTTGTTTCTATTTTTATTCATGACATGTTTTCATCGTTGCTTTCTCTCTCCTTGTAAAGTGTCTTTTTGAGTATTTAGAGAAGTGCTATACAAAATAAAATGTTTTATTATTATCACCATCAGTGTCGCTTTTGTTATGTGGAAGGCGCCGTGCTATACAGCTTGTTTTGTGAAACGATCGTCACCTGAAGCATTCCTGAGAACTAAAAAAAAAAGATGAAGATCTATTACTTGGTTTTTTATTATTGATTTCCAAGGTCAGGAATGTCCTGCCCAGCTCAGGTTTAGAGCCAACAAGTCCCGAAAGTGCTCCCGACTAGTGGGGAAGCTCAACCCCCCCCCACCCCCCCTGCAGTTCCGTGACAACTGGAGCAAGCCTTCATCTGCTGAGGAGGACTGTGCGACGCGGGCAAAAAGCTCCAGAGCAAGGAGACCTTGAGCGACAGCTGAGGCGGACCTTGTTCCCACTCCTCAGCCCACGCGCTGGGGTTCGGCGCGGACTGACGCTTGCCGTGTCCCAGGGCTGCAGCGTTCGGAAATAGCCACCAGGGGGCGACACCGCCACGCGCCCGGCTTCCAAAAAGACCTCGAGTCAGAAGAAAGATAATTTTGGACTTTTAAAAACCGCTTTGGGGGTTCTTTGTTGAGTAGCATTTGAGACCGTTTGCTGACGCTGACTGTAAACACAACTAACACTTTGCTTTTCAGGCCGTCATCAGGAGACGCGTGCGCGCGCGCACGCACACACACACACACACACACACACACCCATCCATAGGTTCTTTGCAGGTGCTGGGTAACACTTGTGCACACAGACAGCCATCTTTTATGAGACGGGACACATTTCCACCACGGATGGTCTTCTTCAGGTAAAGGTGCACAACTGTGTGTGTGTGTGTGTGTGTTTCATTCTGAAGACCCTTTTAATGTCCAAGTAAAAAGAAATCTCTGAGAAGTGATATCAGTGACTTCCCATTATAAAATATTTGTACAGACTTTGCCCCGGGGGGGGCTTCAGTGTGTTCCTCTGTCGGGGCAGCTCCTCCTTAACACCCGGACGGATGTCACTGGGTATAGCTTCCCCTGTCCCGTGAGCCCTTAACAGGCCACGTTTAGACTTTATTCATTATGTTTCCGCCAAGATATAGATATGGCCTTTTATTTATTTTAATTTTAATTTAACTTTTTCTAGCAGAAGCCTTCCACGCGCCCGAATCTTCCCCAGCTCGGCCAGTAACGTCCTGATCCGCGGGAGCCGCCCGCCTCCCGAGGCTTTAGGAGAACGGCTGTTTAGGACTGCGCTCCACGGCCATTTTTTTTTTTATTTAGACTTTAGATAATTGTTTCTGTTTAAACTGGGACCGAAATGGACTTAAACCTAACGGGGGTTACATTAACTGATCAAATGGGGGAGTGGTCCTCTGGTGTACCACGACGTGGTTTCGTCTGATCCACGCATGCCTGACGTGAAACTCTGGAGCCGACAAACGCAAGTTTTGAAGAGTTTCATTTATTCACTGCGTTCTTTTTTTTCGTTTTTTTTTGTTTAAGTTGAAGCGCTTCGGGGGGCTGTTTGAGAGTGCGAGGCTGGAACCGGTTTTCAACCAAGCGGTTCAAGGCCGGTGATTAGCGATTCTTGTCTTTGCCGTTCTTATTAGGGCGTTAAATGGCGTTGTGTCCCGCGCGGCACCCTGAACCCCAAACAGGAGTCGCCCGCTTAGTGCCGCGCCGTCAATACGGGCCCTCAAATCGCGTGCACGTGGCGGGCGCGCGCACCAGAGGGCGAGACGAGCGGGCGCACCTGCGCGCCGTTATCGGCCCGGTTGACGGCACGCGGAGGGCTCCGCGGCGCGAGACCCGGGCGGCCACGGCAATGAATTCGTGGCCGCTTGTCGGCGGACGGCGCGTTTGTCCGCGGTCGACGCCAGTTATTGAGAAAAAACCATTCGCCTTTTCGTTGGGCCGGGCTCGGTTTTGGCGCGTCGGGGCCTCTGCCGATCCCGGGGCCTCGGCGGCACACAGACCAGGCGGCTCGTCCGCTGGCGCGCGCTGTGAACGACTTCCGACGGCTGTCAATCCGTCTGTCATTGGGAGCCGAACAGTCAGCGGGGGGGGGGGGCACCACCAACCGGAAACCTTCCTATTACCAATTATTTTGGCAGAACAAGAATACAATTCGCTTCCCGGCAGAGCCCACAAATCCCACCGACGGATTTGCTATAGAAGCGAGTCATTTTGGGGCGAACATTTATGCATTTTGATAACACAATGTAGGCCTGGATAAAGACAAGGAAAGGAGTGAAAGCCGAGGATGGTCGTTTCAAAACGACGTTCTGTCATGAGCAGACTTAATTTACGTTAATACATATGTGAAAAACGATTTTATTTTATATTTTAAAGACATTTGCTTCCAACTCTTAAGAGTTTCTATTTTGTTGCGAGCGAATCGCCGCGGCCGCGCCTCAGCGGGCCTCCCGGCTGAAGGCCGCGGCTCCGCGTCCCGATGCGAGGCGCAGGCCCCCGGGTGTAGTGGCCCGCGCGGGCCGCTCAGGGGCGGTAGTGGCCCGGACTGAGAGAGCGAGAGGGAGCGGGAGCGTTTACCTTGAAGCCTCCAACCGCAACCAGAGCAAACAGTTGATGTTGCTTCAGGCATCATCGATGCCATCGGTTTTTTGTTTGTTTAGTTTTTTTTTCGTTTCACCAAATCACCCCCCCCCCCCCCCCTCTTTCTCCATTTTGTGTGCTCCTGCAGAGGCAGCGCAGGACCACCGCATGAGGGATAAAGGGGACTGGTCCGTCATGAGACCGCGCGTGCGGTTTGACTGGGACCCGGGCAGCGCGAGGGGAATCCGGATCTGCGTGACATGAGCCGGATTCAAAATGTGGAAACGAACGTTACAGAAACGGAGCCTGAAACAGGTTAAAACAAAACAAGAGCAACGAACAAACAAACAGACACAAAACCACACTGGGGAGTTGGCGAGCAGGGCCCCTCTGCTTGTTTGATTATTTGTCCCTATTAAAGGCCTCTCCAGGCCACGTGGTGAAGTCTCATTTGCCGACGGTTCCCCGGGAAGAATTAGTGTCCCTCGCGTTTGAGCTCCTTTCTCCTCCCCCTTTTTTTTAATTTGTTGGTTATCTTGTGATGCTTTTGGGGATGGATGTGTGTTGCGGGAAACCACTTTAATAAACGCCTCCTCACTGGGAAAGTCCCATTTACTCCTGAACGGGTTGGGCTTCTCAGCTAGGCTCGTTTGTGATGATGGAATCAGAATCAGAATTACTTTTATTCATCCCCAAGTGGACATTCTTTTTGTTCCAGACATGCAACCGACCAGCGGAAGACAAAGACGTCTTAGTAAAATGCAATAAAGAAAAAGACAATAAATATAAAATACAACAAAATAAGAGTTTAGTATTTATCAATTTAACCCCCGATTTACATTAAACCTTAAACATAAACTATAAATATCCCTCCCAATCGCTTTACATAATTCACATGGTCACGTACATGTCCTCGTGCGCTGCCTGTGGCCACACATTTGGAGCCTTTGACTTGATCTAGGCTGTAGGGCTCGCGTTCTGGGTTCCCTTTGGACCGTTTGGGCTTCTTGCGCGGACCACTGTGGCTCCCCTTGCTGTGTGCAGTGTTCCGGCGCGGCGTTTCCGGGTCGACTCCACTGAAAAAGGCCTCCAAACGGCGCATGGAACCCTCCTCAGCAGAAGCTCCCTCGCCAGCCAAACCCTCCTCTGCCCTGTAATGTTGTAAAAGTGAAGCGCTGCACGCCGACAATGTTCTCCTGGCAAAAAGAAACACCGAAGACTTCTGAAAGGGAAAATGTGTTGTGCGGTGAAATAGTCTCAACTCCCACGGATTTCTTTTCTTTCAGGGTGTGATGAGGAGTCAGGAGTCATCCGTCCAGCCATCATATAAAGAGAGTGGAGGGGTCAAATGTGTGGCAACAGCCGATCAATACGTTTGCAGGCACTGGTGGAATGTAACCAAGCACATTTACTCAAGTAGGCTACTTTAGATTCTGGTACTTTTACTTAAGTATTTCCATTTAAGGCCACTTTGGACTGCAGTTCCGAGGGAAATACTATAACTATTTCTCCACTACATTTTTCTGACCAACGCCGTATAGTGACTGGGCAGCTTAGGACTTTACATAGAAAATATATGATGGTTTTAGAAAATATGATACATCGTTACAGGTTAAACCTCCAAACCTAGCTGCAATTGAAATCATGCCAGTCAGCTGCACCTCGACTCAATACTGCAGTAAAAATGCTGTTTACACATGAATGAGTTGGTACCAAAACTCCCATAATATGATAGGTAATAGTGTAACACTCACAAGGGCCACTTCTCTGCACTGAGTATTACGTTTGATACCCGAAGTACGCTTTTCTGATAATGCTTCTGTGCTTTACCTTAAGTGACATTTTTAATTTTCAACTGGCGTATTTTTAACACTGTGGTATTTATTTATTCTTTTACTTATACCAAAGTAACAGATCAGGATACGTTCCTCTACACAGGTTCCAGGAAATGCAGCTCTTCACACTTCTATCCTCCCTGGTGGTTTGTGACCTCGTCCACACAGATTTATCAACACACAAAGCATACAATTTACAGGGGAAATCCATTGACCTCAGCCCTCTGCAGCGTCACAGAGTCATTCCCTGAAACACGGACGGCGTTATCTATCAAGTGAGGCTGCTTCACGCTCTGCTATTGTGAGCCCGTCCTGTGTTTTCCGTGACGTCGGCACAGGAAGTGTAGCCGACCTGCAGTGAGGCATTTTATTTTGTATTTTAGTCGAAAGTGGTTTGAAACTTGCCCCACCAAGCCGCTGAATAACCACTTGAACTCCAGCGTGTCCAGTACTGAGCCCAAATCTTTTTCAAAGTAGCAGAATTTGAGACCGTTTTTAATTCCGAACTGTCCAGTTTGTCCCAGGAGATATTCTGCATGACTTCTGAATCACTTCATGCGCAGGTCAGCCAGACATATTTCGTACTTTGGGACACCTAAGGGTGGAATTGCAGCTGATTAGACCAATTTAGGCCTCAAATGCGTTGTAGGAACAGAGCCAGTGTTTTGGGACTTCAAATGAAGAAAAAAAATCGTGGTTTTCGAAGGCAGCAGTGATCGTTTAAAATCTCAAGACGAAACCTGGGCCTGTGGAGTCAAATCTTTGGGAAAAACAGAAACCGCAGCGTGTAGAATTCCTACTGAGACCAGTGTCCGTTCACATTCCTAACATATTTAACATAGTCCGACTCTTAAAGTTAGTGCAATGAAACATACACATGCATGAAATGCGAAGGCCTCAGTTTCTTAACACGAATACAAAGGAGTATTTTCTGTTCCGTCTTGAAATGGAAGTTGTAGTTCGACAAATAAAACGACCCCACTTCAAGGTCCACTTGTCCCGTTTCTTCCCACAGCGTCAAGACGAAGACTGTGCGATATGGTTGAACACTCATGCGAAGAATAATCAGTTGACCTTGGGTCTGGGTTGTTTTGATGATTTTTTTCGGTCGAGGTGGTTTACCTTGGTCGAATTACTGTAAGTTTGTTTTTTATGATTTTACTCTCTTATCTGTAAAAAAACCCCCCAAACATTACCATTCAGTCATCTAGCAGACGCTTTTATCCAAAGCGACTTACAGATGAGGAAGACAATGGAAGCAGTTCTAACAACACAAGGTAACAAGAAGCATACGTGCGTCAAAAAAACGAGTCTGATTAAACACCTGGGTTAAACCCACACGGTCCACTCTTTTTTTGTACATGTTTGTGAATATGGGTACACATATTTGGTCGTGCAACATTTAAACCGGCTTGACTACCAGTTCAACAACCGCCCTACACTCGTCACCTCTGAATAACTGCAACAGAAGAAAAAAAAAAAAAAAAATTCACACTTGTTGCTTTTGGAAATTTCCACCGAAACGTGAATCCTCTCGGCGCCTTCTGACACAATTGTCCGGGTTCCCAGTGAGCGAGGTCTGAAGAATGTGGCCCCGCTGCTCAGCTCCCTGCTGTGCAGCCAAAGAAAAAGGTCCGTGGCCTTCTCCTGAAAGAAACGCGTTTTGTTTCCGTTTTGATTTTACAGATACTAAAGTCCCTCTCCTGTCAGAAATGTGCCTTGCGTATTGCCCTGCCGCAGGGAGAAAGTTTCTCTGTGCTCACCTCGAATCTCAGATTTAAGCGGGATTTCGTGACATCGCAAGTAGTTCAGAAGCCAATCAGGGTCCAGTGTGCAAGCCCAAGTGAAGCCCCCAGCAGCACATACTGAGAACGGACTTTTCAGCGGAAGTAGCAGCGCATCTTGTGTCCAGCAGTTCAGCGTTGGAAATGTACAATGTTTACACGTTCATAGATTCTGGATTTTTATATCAGGAAAAAGAGCCATGCAGTTTTAGGCCTTTTTTAATGTGGTCCTTGACCTTTTCGCTGTGGAAAAAAAATATCAGATATAGATTATCATTCAAAACAGGGTTTTTTATGTCTTAAAACATTGCTGGAGGGCACCTTTTAAAAAGTGCTTTAGGCCAGCGCCAATGAATGCAGGGGGTGATGCTGTATTTTCTGTCACGCTTTAAACATAGCGGAACGGACATCCCGTTTATTCATTTAATTAGAAAAGACCGGATGACGAGCAAACGAAGTCCTGCTCCTTATCTGAAAGTAGGCCGTGCGAAAAGGTTTGCGCTCATAAAGCCAGGCTTCTGAGGTAGTATCACGTGCGTGTAGCAAAGGTAAACAGGCCCATAACTTAGGGGAAAATGCTTTAAATACAGAAAACGATCAGGTCATGACATACTTTAAAACGTGCAAAACAACAAAAAACCAACAGTTTAAAAAAGGTCAGCACCACTACAGACCATGTAAGCTGATGCTGCTCCTAAGGCCCGGAGCATTCACCTTGCTTTCATGTTTTCACACCATGCCACCTTCTGGAAATATATATTAATTGGCCCATTCATTTAGAGCACCTCATCTATTCGTTTTGTCAGTGAGTGGGCATTTTGTCCAGTGTTACTGCTCTTTAATTCCCCCCCCCGCTCTCTCTCATCCTGGTTGTTAACTTTTGTTTTTTTTCCCGTGGCATACATACGTTCCGTTTGAATGTATCTGCTGAAACGAACGGTCCGCTTTCCAACTTTATTCCCAGTACAACAGACTGAGGAGGAGACCCGGAGGCCCTTGTGTGGACCATCACGGCCACCATGACACGTAAACGAACTACATTCCTGCAATCACTTCCTGTTTTTACATTATTTAAAATGAATCAAACTTTGGGCATAAAGCTATGAGTTAGGAGCTTATTTTAACATGTTGCCATACCTTTTAAAGCTTGTCATACATTTCTCTTGAAGGTGAGAAATCATCCCCGGGGAGGGGAAAGTCGACTGAGAAGTTATTCCTTGTAACTAAAGCCAGCGTTTAAGTGGTTGTTATGCTTTGCATAGGTTGCACATGTTGAAATGAAAGCAATTTTTTTGAGGTGATGAAGATGGAAAGGTTTATTTCATTGTCACCATTGCAGTGTAGACTGACATCCTATCGATCAAAAGCAGAAAGTGTGGTAAATCCCTTCTCTCGCTTTCTTTTTGGGTGGCTTTTTTTCATTGATGAAGTTGTTCATTTCAACCTGGCCAGCACACAAAAAAGGAACACACTTTCTCAGTTTACCGGAACAAAATCTTAACTCAAGGTCCACTTACTCACTGTTCCATGGTCACGCGGTTGAATAAATAACTGAGAAGTGGTCTCTAAAGTGTGTGTGTGTGGGGGGGGGACAAGTAAGGTAGAAGTTGAGTTAAGATTTCTTACTGAGTGTCTTTTTGACCTTAGAGACAAGTTGACAAAACAGCCTTGCCTCAAGATAGCAGCTGGTTCTGGAGATTTCACTCAAGTCACATGATCTTCATCAGCATGTGCCCAGTTGCCACTGAAATGTAGATGTTTGAATCCCCCCCCGAGCACTAAATGGTCGTCGCTGATGAAGATCGTGCGATGTGATCGAAAAGCTCCAAAACAGCCACAAGTCAGATTATGAGGTATAGGATTACTACTCAATAGAAGTAGCTTTAGATTAAGGCTAAGAACAGGCCTTCCTGAACTTCTGTTCAGTGTTCTTGAAAATAGACGTTCTTAATTTGCAGTGAACGAGGTCATTTGCTTTTTAAACCCATCTCAATGAATGAGGGGAGTCAAACTCTTTAGTTTTTTTCTCCCCCAGGACTCATCTGTCACAAGCTTTTTTTTTTGGTTTTTCTACTAAGCACTCACACCACCCCCCACACTCACAAATAACTGATAAATACTGTGTGTACTTTGGAATTTCTACATTTACATTTTCAGCTCGCACTGATAGTTGAGCAACAGGTCAACTTCATTTTCCAGACGGCAAACGTTACCAGCAATCGACAGCAAAGAGCCTGCGCGTCTGAGGTCGCAGAGGAACGCCAGAGGGGAGAAATAATAGGTTGGAGAGGTAAAATGAACAGGAATAACATAGGTACTAACAAACTGTTTTTGTGCCCACTGATGGTGGATCTCATTAGTCCAGCAGCAGACACCCTGCTTCTGTTCGCGCTGCAGCACGTGTGCATCGAAAGCCTTTAAATGCGTGCAGTCGACACGTTTGACCAGCAGACAGGAAGCGCGTCGGCACGTGACTGACAAGCTGGTCTCTTTGACCGTTTGACACGGCGCGAGAAGAGGATCTGCGGACAAACGAAGGAGTTCGTCAAGGGGAAGCAGTGGCTGGTTTGGGGAACAAATAAATGGGTCTGGATGTACAACTGAAACTATATATATATATATACCTGTAACAACATTTATGGTGATGGTTGAAAAATGCAGACGTGGACCACAAATGTCGGGTTACCTCTTTAAATGACAAAGGCCCCAGTACATGAGCCGATCTCTGCAATTTAGTGGACAGCAAAACACATTGTATGGTTTGTATTATGTATATAAAATGGAAAACCTATTGTGAGTTGTTTGCGTTCAGTGACGGACAAACGAGGCCTGGATCTCATTATCTGGTTTCGAACGAGGGCTTTCCTTTCTGACTCTTAAGTGACTTTTCTTTCCTGCCTCAGCCGCCTCATCATTACAGTATGCCGGCTATCTAATGAGGACTGTTCCTCTCCGTCTGTCTGCTTCTGCAGGAAGGCACTGAAGTTACTCAAGACGCTTTCTACCTGCAGGCCCCGGCAGCAGAACCAATGCCACAGAGGGAAAATTTGAATTGAGAATTCGCGTTTGGTTAAAGTCATTACAGTAGTCTTCAGATGTACAGACCATTAGAGCCTCTACAAACAGCCATTTGGCAATTTCTAAATAATAGTCAAGGCTATCAGCCCACCATCACCCCCCCCCCCCTCCCCTCCCCGAGCTCCTGGCAGGCAGTGACTTCGGTCCACCCTTTGACCTGTAAATCCGTCACTGACAATCGGTTGACCATAAGACCGTCTTGCGAGCTCGCCACCATGAACAGTGTTTCTTTTGGACAAAAAAAAAAAGACAGAAATTCTTGCTTTTCGCCTTTGCTGTTCCCTCACCCAACACTTTAGACACCATCAACCTAAAATTATTCCTCCATGTATTGACCGGCTGCTGGGACCCCGGCCCCAACGCCTTAGACTGCCACGTATTGCTCGTCTTGTCAGGGATCTTAAAACGAAAGGGTAAGGCTGGTGTCGCTCTATATTTGTCTTTTTCTTCTTTTTTTCAAGTCAAATCTCGTGAAGAGACCAAACGGGTAAGTCCGTCTCGCATCGCTTCCTGACGTCGCTACCGTGTCTGCGGCTCTCAGGCCTCGAGCCCGCTGGTTCCCCCTTAGAAACACCTAACAAATAATACAGAGTTTCCCTAATATGCGGGATCGAGTCAAGATGCAGGAACATGTCACCCTGTGCAACAGTGTGGCTCAATTATGTGTTTTTGGACAACAAAGGCGCTCTATGGCACAGAGGAAGAAGATACATCAGGCTTGTCCGTGGGATGCGTTCATCGTCGCTTTGGGTCTTTACATGGGATCTGATGAGTGCAAGACAATGACAGAAAATCACAAGGCCTATACTTTAAAGTGTAGTCTATATGTAAATGTTAAAATTACCGTCGAGCTTCTGATCGACTTCAGAGACAGATGGGGCCGTTCGGATTCCTCTAATCGTTCGTTTGAAAGTGTCACATGACTGGAACGCTCTGAATGGCTTTTGAGCTCGTACCGCATTTCCCCTACTGGCTCAGCTCGGTGAGAAATGGGATTTGATTATGTTGCTTATAGCTGGCAGTCAAGGTGGGAAGTGACCATCGGTAGAACACCAACAAAACGCATAGCCACCCTGTTTCTCTGTCCGCTTTGCTGGCCTCTTTGGCAGGTAAAATGGCCATATTTTGGAGCCGGATTCCATCTAAAGTGGACAATGTGAATCCTCTGTCACTGTTTATTGTGTGTCTACATTCCAGTGTCAGAAAGAAAAGTAGCAGTGTCATGTGCGAAACTCAAAGACGACAGGGCAAACTGCTTTTGTTGAGGCACATTTTTGCGCTGAAGTCGCTGTGTTGCTTTGCGGCGCCACAGAACGTCAGACTATTATAAATAGGGGTATAGCGTTATTTCCTCATCGTGCAACATGTCAAATAGGCAACCAGGTCATTCTCAGTGGTATAGTGTTACATGCACTGCAGTGATCTGAGGAGGAGGACGGCGGACAAGAGAAGACGCGGTAGAAGAAAAGAGGAACATACAACACATTTGCATTCCCCCGAGGCGGTTTGTCTCCTCCTTCTGGATTCCCGCCCCAATTCACCCTGTTTCTCCTCAGCCTTTGACCTATCCACCCCTCCCCCAAAACACACACACACACAAGGGAAGACTGTTGACAGGGTAAAAAAACCCCAGAAAGAAGTCATTTCCTGAATCATCTTCCTCCAAGGTGTGTTGAAGAAGAATGTATGTGCAGCGGTGGAATGTAACTGTGCATTTACTTAAGCGCCGTGCTCAAGTAGCTACTGCATATCTGAGCTGCTCGTACTTTAGGAGTTCCATTTCATGCTACTTTCTACTTCTACTCCTCAACATTTCAGAGGGAAATGTTGACCTTTTTGTCTCCAATGATAACTTTAGTCGCCGGTGACTTTACGGATGGAGATCCTCACGTTCAAGACGAATACGACGCACTGTTACAGACCGAACTTAGGTCCAATTGGTTGCGGTGATCGGTCCAGTCTGCTGCTGTTTTGATAACCGATTGACGGCTCCAGCTTCTTAAACGTGAGAGAATTGGCCCCTTTTTCGTCTCTTAACTTCATCTGAATATCTTTGGGGTTGTGGACTCTTAGTTGGACAAAACAAGACATTTTAAGACGTCACCTTGGTCTCTAAGAAATCCTAGTGTGACGTGTAATAGAATAAACTATTAAGAAAATAGTTGGCAGATGAATAAATTATGACATTAATCTTTAGTTGCAGCCAAAATAAAGAAATCTCCCCACCTAAACCAGCTACAACACTAAAATGCTCCGTGCACATAAATCCATCAGGACTAATAATTCATTAATATAATATACAACAGTCACAGGGGCCATTGTTCTGCATGACGAGGACTTTTACGTTCGATACATTTTGCTGATAATTCTTTTTTGAGCAAACCTGTGTCATTACAGTTTCAAAGGTATTTGACTAAAGTACAAATGTATAGTTTTTGTGGGATATAAGAAAAACCCGGGTGAGAGCATGTTCAAACCTTAGATTAACTAGGGCCAATCTAGATATAGAATTTATTGTCTTAGTTTCCAAGCTTAATCCCAGGAAATTGCAATGAAACGGACCCAATCTTGGTGTCTCGCTGAAACACTTTGCAAAAGGTCACTCACAGAAGTGCCAAAGCTTCAAAATAAGTTGCATCCTATGTGGCTATTTGACCCTTGGAAACCCCAGCCTGTGACCTCACCAGCTCCCTGTGACCTGTGTGTGGGTCTGTGTGTGTGTGTGTGTGTGTGTGTGTGTGTGTGTTCAGAGAAAGAATGAGAGAAAAGGGGGTTGGGAAGAGGGGTTCAAGCCATCTCAGGACAAAGGGGGGAAAAAAGGGAAAGACTTCCCTTGTATGTTCTCAAAGAGAGGGGGGGTAATAACAGAGGGTGGAAGGAGTACATGGAATCTGTAGCAGATTTAGGGCAATGAACAGAGAATCGAACGTCATGCTGCTCTGAAAGGGATGTTTTAGTTGACTGTATATCAAGAATATAATAAAGCTTTATACTATCACAAGATCCTGAGCTACACTGAACCATATTGAAGCTGTGCTTGCGGCATGATTACAATATTACTCTGTGGTCCTATTCTTCTACCTCACGCTGCACTCCATGCTGTTCAAGCTAATGAAGGTGTTGCTGCGACTAACATGGGTCATGGCCTATCATCGTTTCAAGGTTGGATGCGATGATTCGATGAGTTCGAGATTACCGTTATGCTACGGTAAACTGTTTCCTCCATTTGTTGGTGTTATTCTCCTATGTCCCAAACAGACTAATATATGGGCCAATAGGGGTAAATTAGTTAATATTACTAAAAAAAAATACTATAAAACATCACTTAAACCAAGAGGGACTTTACTTGTGGGAATACAAAATAGATATTAGCCATAAAAAGAGAACAGGAGCTTTGTTTTTCATTTAATACACTCACGACCAAATATGGACACAACAGCGGGTTTCTTCCTATATGCAGATGAAAAAATATAGTTATGCTTCTATAATAAAATGTGCTCGTTTTGTAAATGTCACCCATGATGAGGCAATGGTTACAGCAGCGTGAGGGTTTGGATCCATTTTGTGCTTAGGAGCCATTTTCTAACCATGCCAGAGCTCACGACGGTGCCACGTTGCACCCAGGCGTGTGGCCTGGATACAAAGCGTGAGCTGTCTCCGCCGAGGACGCAAGAGCGTTTTAAAAGCCCAATTCCAGACGTGTCGAAATGTAGACCAAAAACGGGCAAGCGTGAGATAGGCACACACTGGACGCACACGGCGCTAAAGTGAACGGGTGGTGGTGGTGGGGGGCGCTAGTGCATCGCTCCCTGCCTCCATTTTAAGAAGCCTCCACCCGCGCAGAGGGGCACGCGGTGTGGGTGGTGCTGTCGCCCAACGCGCTGTCATTTCCTCTGCGCCACACTCAAGAGAAATGTGATAAAACGGTGGAAACAGAAGCGAACACGCCCGCTTGGGGGGGGGGGGGCGCGCACAATGCTCAAGTTGTATTTTAACTCCGGGTATGGCCTGTTGGAAGCAGTGACCTTCCTGAGCAAGTAGGCTACACAACCACAACCAATTTCATAACGTCTCTTAAAAGAAGAGGTGGCGCTGCAGTTTGACGCCGACTAGCTACAATAATCCCCGGCCGCCATGTTTCACCCGGACTCTGCCGCAGGAGCACACCGCCACATCGGACACGGCGTGGCAGTTAATGGGGCTCTCTGGCTGTAGGCAACAATAAAGTGAGTAGGGTTTCCGCAGGTACCAGGAGCAGCAGCCTTGCGGCCCCTGAGGCAAAATGGGGCCCTGGACCCTTTGCCCCTCCCCTCCCCGCTCCGCAGAGCCTGAGGTTCACCATAGGTCATTTATGTAACATCATGACGACTAACTTGTTCACCGCGCATGGTGTTCACCCAGAGGGCGGGCGCTTCAGGGAGGTGGGGGCGCTAGGCTATAGAATTAGCAGGCAGCGCCTTGTTATTTAAATGTGAACGTTTCTGGCCACCAAGGCCTTCAGCTTTTCAACACAAGGCGTGTCGGGCGAAGCGTGTTTAAACGCAGTGACGCGGCTTGACGCCCGAATGCGCGGTCTTATTGCCCTCATCTTTAGGTACTACGGTTGTTGCTGGAGGAAGTCCTGTCCCTCCATGTAGCCTAAGCTTCGCCCGCACGCGCAGCCGCGCACGTGTACAGCACAGAATGGCGCGAGCGCGCCACGGAATTAGGGGTCTCGGTGTGTATGTGAGTGACTGAGAGAGACCACACGCGCGCGCGCGCACATGTCGGCTACACACGCGCTCATCTGGCGAATACCCTAGGATGAGAAAGAGAAGGGGTGGTGGCCCCTCCCCTTCCTCCTCTCTCTAACCTACTCCAAATATACCACGTGGTTTCCTCTTTGCGCACACACACACACACACACACACAAAACCTGAATTGGAGTCGATGAAGGGGCGGTGTCACCCCTCCGCTGGCAGCAGGCGGATCGCTGAAAGAAGGACGGGTAGAAAGAGAGAGAGAGAGAGAGAGGAAAACATTTTTCCCGAGCTGATCCCGCCATAGTTTTTCCCACCCTTCCACCATAGACCCATCACCAAATCCACCCAGTAGGCTACAGCCCACCTCCTCCACAGCGCGATAGAGGAGGCTGCTGCTGCTGCTGCTGCTTCTCCCCCCCCCCTCCCCGTCTGCTGGGACCGGCTGCAAGTCAAGGGATTTCATTTCTTCCCCTGCTCCACTTTACGGATTTACGGCTCACCTCTGCGTTATCATTTTTTTTTTTTTTTTTGCGCTTCTAAAATCGATTTTTATTTTAATTTTATTTTACTTCGCTGCCGAAAATTAACAGTTGTTTCGTTTTGTACCATTTGTTTTATTTTTATTTTCTTATTATTTTCTTCTTATTATTTGAGCTCCGTGATTTCCACTTTCACTTGGTGCGACTCCAGTGTGACAATATCGTGTTGCATTATTGGCAAATTCAGGGCAGAAACTTTTCTTTGCTTGGGCTTCAAATTCGAGTTATTCCGGACTTTGGTTGTTTTTTTTTTTGTTTGTTTGTTTTGTTTTTCCTTCTTGTTCTTCGTTTGTGGACTTGTGTGGGGGGGGGAAACAAACTATTTTCGCCATGCACAAGCTGTACATTGGGAATCTAGGCGACAGCGTGACTGCCGAGGACTTGGGGAAAACCTTTGACGACCACAAGATCCCGTACTCCGGACAGTTTCTAATGAAAACCGGCTATGCGTTTGTGGATTGTCCCGACGATCAGTGGGCCATGAAGGCTATCGAGGCGTTTTCGGGCGTTTTCTGGTAAGTTAAGGTGGACTACTGGCCACCAAAAACAGCCCCTTCTACCTTCTACTTCCATTCATTGGAAAGGTAAGCGGTGGACGCCGGTGTAGGCTACAACTAACAAGCTGCCCGTGGCCCCCTTTCAGCGGGGCGCCCCGGCTCCGCTCCGCCACCTCCGAGGCTTCCAGCAACGCCGAACACGCCGGATAAAACTAAACTCACACAATAATTGTATGGATGCTCGCTTTAATGGCGTGTGTGTGTGTGTGTGGGGGGGGGGGCTACACGTCCAGGGGGGAGCCATTCAAGTTTGGCAGAGGGGGAGGGGGGCGCATGTAGTGGGAACGTAAAGCTATACGGTGAAGCCCGAGCCCGTGGCGAACGTAAAGCGCTCCTTCACAGTGTAAACGGGAGTCATTTCGAATCTCGTGATGGCTGTGGCCGCGTGCGCGTTTTCAGGCAAATGTGCGCGTGTGATGGGGGGGTATTTCTGACGCCCTGCACGCCGAGCGCACGCTGATTGAGTCCTCTCCTGTGATATAGCCTAGTAGTAGCCTAGTACCCTCCCCCCTCCCACTTTTAAGCCGACAGTCCAGTATATGACAAAGACAGAAACATATCTTACCCTGGACGTGTTACATGCCAGGAACAGGCCTCCACACCACCACGAATCCAACATGACCGTGGCTGTCGGAGCCCGAGCTCGCCCGGCGGCTTCAGTAGCCCCGTTCCTTGTGACGCCCTACCATGTAGCCTACGCAGGGCTACCGTGCCGAGGCGAGGCCGCCATGCCTGTCGGCTCCCCGCGGCTTCCCCTGCGCGAGAGAGCCAGAGCTCCCCAAAGACAGCCCTTTCGTGCGAGCATGCGGCCTTGAGTCCGTCTCTTCGGAGACACACCGCCGGTCACAGATGGTACAAAACAAAAAGGAGAAGGAGGCAGCAGGTAGACTCGTATGGCTGTCACACTTGGCATTCCATGTCGTTCAAGTATAGTGAGGAGCCCACACGGTCCACTTGTTCCGTGACTTCCGTGGCCCCCGACCCTGTCCCCCTCTCGCGCTCTCCTCAGCTCGGGTTGGTTTCCAGTTATTTGGGAAAATAAGTTCTGTGTAAAGGGACCTGCACTTTAGATATGTACCCTGAACACAGCACCCCCCCCCCCATCCCCCCCATATGGGCCTGCAATAGCTAGTAAACAGTTAGCATGTAGACAGTGTGTCCCCAGCCCACACACTGTCTTATTATTGTTGTTATTATTGTAAGTATTATTATTATTTTAATTATTATTTTTTCTCCCCCCCCCCCCAGGTAAAGTGGAGCTTCATGGGAAACGTATAGAGGTCGAGCACTCCGTCCCCAAGAAGCAAAGGTACTAAACTGGGGGGGGGTGGGGGTCTTCTCTGCAGCACTGTATTACCCCTCCCCCTTATCTCTACAACCCCTTCATGTGTTGCATCACTTTGTCCGGGCCGTTTCCCCGAACGGGGTTCACCCGGAACACGAACCATCACGCCTGGTCGTTTGCAAGAAGTGCTGGTTTTCTTTTCTTTTTTTTTTTTTTTGTTTTGGTTGAAACGTGCCTCCCTCGTGTTGAGACGGCCATGTGAGGGTCGTGTTCGGCTCTGTGTGTGTGTGTGTGTGAACGGCCCGGCTACACACACGCACACACACACACACACACACACACACACACACACTTCCTCACGCGCATGATACATTTTGAGTGCATTTAAAGTTGCAACAC
>WNGW01000002.1:1461053-1471209 GCA_011952105.1 Coreoperca whiteheadi | reverse complement strand
TTTTTTACCGGCGGTGGAAAGTTCCTATTTACTTACGTACTCTAGTTAAGTAAAAAATGTGAAGCACTTTGACTTTCCTTGATTATTTGCTGCCACTTTCTACTCCTACGACACTACACGTCAGAGACGTTCCACATTTATTTGACCGCTCTACTTAACATCTACTTTACATATTAAAAATGTTCAAACAAATTCATATCATCATCTTTCAGAATTAGGGATGTCCCGATACCACTTTTTCACTTCCGATACCGATGCTGCAGCTTTGGCTATTTGCCGATTCCGATATCAATCCGATATTTTTATTTTATTCGTGAACTAATGCTACTGCTAATAACAAAATACATGGAAGCGCTTTGCTCAATTAGCCACCTAAAAACATCTCACTCCAATGGAGAACAAATGCTTCTCCAGGATATAGTCCACAACAAAATCCGAATCAGAAATACTTTATTGATCCCTGAGGGGGAACTCTTTGTAACAGCAGCCCACTGTCCCGTCAGTGCACGCAAGAATGGAAGTATTAAGCAAAAAGTATAATACACTATAATACAGGTACAAAGTGGGTATAAGTATAAATTTAAAATTTAAATAAGTGTCATGTACAAAGTGGGTTTAGCGGTTGAGGTTATTATTACAGTATAAAGTAACAGTGCATGAACTGACAGTTGATTATAAAAGACTGCCACTCTTAATTAAGCATTGAAACCCCACATTTTCTACCATCGAAAGGCAGAAAGGGGTCGGTCGTCCAGGACAGTAAACTGAACTAGTTCCTCCCTTATCCATGTGGCCTTGTTGCTGCGTGGGGGGACTTTCTCTTGACTCTTTAACGAATCCAGCCGTGTCTGCTGTCCGCACATTTTGCCCTTCCGTGCAGCCGTTGCTTGCGGACGTTCCCGACGTTGTTCCGCGTGCTGCTTTTCCAAATGCCTAATTAAGTTTGCGGTGTTAAACCGGCCGACAGCACTGCCGCCCCTCGAAAGATTTGCGTTGCAAATTCAACCGTTGGGCTCTTTTCCTCTTTAAGGTTAAAATACTTCCACAGCGCAGACACGGCTGTTCTGTAAGTTAGCTACCTCTCATCCTCATGCGACTCTGATTGGCTCCTACTGTTATCACGTGACAGGCTGCGCGCTTAACTGGATGTCGCGGCAAAGGAAATGCTGATATTCAAGCATTTAGGTGACGGTTTAAGCTAGATTTTACCATGGTTTGTGTTGGATAGGTATCGGATCAGATTTTCTTCTCCCCTCCGATCTCCGATCCAGCGTTCTGGGCCAGTATCGGCCCGATAGCGATGACGTGGATCGGATCGGGACATCCCTATTCAGAATACGATGCTTTGACATAGATGAAAATGCCCAACGCTGTATAGAGTGGTTGCTCCAGCTCATCCAGGTGCAGCATTAAAATGCAGCTGGAAACTTGACTTCTGAAAGGGGCCTCTCTACATGGGAGAGCACTTCTCCTGTTGACGCTTTACGCTTCGTTGCTCATACCAGTAAAAATTGAAATGCAGGACTTCCACTTGTAATGGAGTCTTTTTAGATTGTGGCATAGCTACATTTACATAAGTAAATGCTTTTTGTCGTCTAAACCTTGTAGTCATGTAAGGATGGGACAGTTTGGACAGGAGAAGCGATTCAACAAATCTCACCCTATCCCTTTTAATGGTTTCCTTTTTAATCTGTTTATTTTCTTGGTCTGGTTTTTTTGGGTGTGCCACTTCTGATTGTCGCTGCCGTGGCAGCTTGTCTTTCATGGGTTGTCCCCGGTGACCTATCTCGCGATTTGTATTCGCTTTTATTTTTCGCTGTGCACTGGCGACCAAACTAGTTACCCCTCCGGGGAGAAATCAAGTAATCTAATGGCATCTAAAATCCATGTATCTATATACCAATGTGTGTTTGTCCAGTCCAAGCAACACTGAGTGTCAGTACAGGGAGGAGCGTGCCGAGAAAGAAGTCGGAAAGTGTTTATTCTTCAACCTCATGCAAATGGGCTTTCCCGAACTTTAAAGGGCCACTCCACCAATTTTACACCTAACGGTTAGTTTCCCAGCCATCTGGTGTGCTAGTCACCACAGCGACATTAGCTGTGTAATGTCTTCCGGAGGAGCTTTGTTGAGTCTGAGAAAATAACCCCGATGCTGTCATAGCGATGTCACTGGGGTTAGAACAGAATGGCTGCATTGTGAATTGAGGGCTTGGAGTTTGGGAATTTATCAGCAAGCTAGAGGCTACTGAAAAGAGGAAGACAAGTTGCGTTGTGGGAAATGTAGGATCCAGTGGTTTTCGAAGCTTGACCAGTGCTAGGGACTGATGGTCAGGAAATCTCGACCTCTGCTGCTTTGATTTTGGCCATTCTTTTTTTGTTTGTTTCTCTATCGCTTGTGAGTAACCCTTTAATCCATAATGGAAAGATGGCAATGGATGAGATGCATTGCGTGTGTATGTGTATATATATATATTTTTTTGAATAGCCTAAAATTAAGAACTAGTAGTCAGCATAAGCAGCAATAGCCACAACAACAACAGCGAAAAAATAGGGCAGATAATCCAAACCTCATCAAAGAGATATGTGAGGGCAGAACGTGATGACAAAGGACAATTATCCCAGAGCCAAAATAAGACAAAGAGAGGGTGAAAAAATCTTCAGAGAAATGACAGCACAGAGGAGAAAGTGAAGGACAGGGGATAGAGGAAATGCATCGAGGCCTTATGTAGGTGAAGGGGTAAGTGAGTCCTGTCTCTTTAAGAGGACCCCAACCCCCTCCTCCTCCTCCCCCTCCCCATCTTTCTGATTGTTTCTTCTCTCTGGTTCAAACCATCTGTCCCCTCTCTCTCTCTCTCTCTCTCTGTGTCTCTTGCGCTTATTTTATTTTCCTCCCTCCCTCTGGCTGCCTCTCACTCTTTCGCTCACTAAAAGTAGATTGTGGACACACACACACGGACACACATCTGGGTACGTGCATGCAACACTGGCACATACATGAGGAGCGATGAGCAGTATGTGTGTGTGGGGGGGGGGGGACGGATGGCAAGACCAAGAAATGAAGAGCGAAAGAAAGAGAGGAGGGAGGGTTGTTGGGGGTGGGGGTGCTGTTTGGGGCCCAGGGGTCGGCTCTGCATGGTGGATGGGGCCCCTTGTGCATTTGTGTGTGTGTGTGTGTTCACAGCGAATGTGGGCATGCACGTGAGAGAGAGCGCCTCGCTGCAGCCCGGCGCCGGTCATCATCCATCGTCGTCGTCACCCAATGGGAGACACCGTGAGGTGTGTGTGTGTGTGTGTGTGTGTGTGTATGTGTGGTGTTTGCGTGTAAAAAGGATCCAATCTTTGAAGCGTCTTGTTTAGTCAGTCCTGGATTTCAGCTACGCCCCCATCCTTTTGGAAATCACACAAAATGTTTTCAAGTTTGGCACCGGGCTTTGGTTTTAGCGGGAGTCGTGTGTGCTTCAGGGTCCTGAGTCCTTGTGGGCTTTTTTTTTTTTTTCCTCTGTTTTAATGGTGTCACTTGAAGATCAAATATCAGAGATCCGTCTCCTATTCTTGCAAAAGTAGTGTGTCTCTGGAGCCCTTAAAACCTTTTAATCAAGCAAACGTGGAAATGCTCCTACTTTCACATTAATACATTTGTCTCAAAAAGTATTTTTAGGCAAATTTGGAATTTCCAAACATTTGATCACGCCACATGTACACTGAAATAATTAAATACACATTAGAATTTCCCCATGTGTTTCCCCTCTTATCAGCAATCATTTTGGAAGGATTAAATGGGACATTATCTTTCATTTGTATTATTTTATATGTGGTTATGTGCGTTTTCTTGTACAAAGCTCCTGTTGCCTGACAGTCATTAGCCAAGTCCATTATATGTTCAGGAAAATATGAATATCTGCTTTCCCCCTTAAACACTCCCATCATGAGTATTAGTAGTCCTGTCTGTATTGGTACTAATTACGTGAGAAAGACTTATGTCATATTGTATGGCTTTAACAGTTACTCCACCCACATACCTGTTATAGTGGTTGCCTCATCCCTCGAGACGTTTCCACTTAAACTGTACAAAAACCTGATTTAGTTTAATAGGAGTGGGGAAAACCGTAACTTCTTGACGGTTTTATTTTAACTGAAACCATGCCATAACCCTCTTAAACCAAGCAAATTTGATCGAAAAGTTAATCTGAAAAATAGCAGTTTTGTGAAAAATACTTTATGAATCCTTTTTCATTAGATGAGATAAGAAAAGTTGCTTCTTTTGGGCTGTTAATGCATTTCTGCTTTTTAGATAAAGAATCAGTTTAAAAAGTCCCTTTGTATAATGACAAATAAAATTTAATATTAGGGTTTGTCGGCTTTGTTGGTACAGGAACCATGCGTAAATCCTGTGAGGAAAGATTGACCGGCCCTTGATATTTAATAACACGCCAATACTGACTAACCGATTATCAATTGAACCCAAGCTGAAATCGCTCGCACTGCTTCAGTCCAAATTAATTTCACAATAACAAGAATTTCCCACGGCCATGCAGAAGCACGGGAGTGAAAACAATTAAAACCTTCGAGGACTGTAGCCTACACACTTCTGTTTTTCATTTTCTTCAATTCATAGCAAAGGTGTGGTTCGGTTTTGGCAGTTAAAAAAAATCGCAGGAGTCCCTATTGCAGCAAGAAGGACGGGACCCCTCACTGGCTCCCCAGCTGCGAACATGTTGGAATTTTATTTAAAATTGTAACAAATGTGAGCATGCCACTTTATTGCTGTAAATAGTTATTGTGCACAACTGTATTTTAGGAGAAGGGATTGGGGAAGGAAACCCTCACCCGCTTCCCACCCGTGAAAAACGTGATGAAAGTCAACTTGTGGCTCGCGGTGAATTGCCGCTGCAAATACATTAATGCACATATACTTTTCGCTGTACTCGTATTATTGTCACATTGGATTCTTTATTTTAATTTTTATTTACACTAAATGTAAATTGCTGCTGTGCATCATCATAACCTAGGAGACAGGGGTGGGGGTGAGAAATGAGCAGGAAGTCAGCCAAAAGTGTGAACCAATAGGATATCAGTTAGGGAGAAGCCGTTTGACTGGATTGGACGTGTGGAGGGGCGGGATTGCTGTCAAATGGGCAAGGAGCTGCCTTCATTGGCTGGAGTTTTCATTTCAAACGACGTGTTTTCCAGAAGACGAGGGAATGAGATTTAAAAGGAGATGATCCAAAAAGCGGTAGAAGTAACGGCACGGAAAATATGCCAACGTAATCGGAAAGCAGACTTTCATTTCACGACAGCTGTCAGACTGTGTTTCCAGGCACGGCGGAGCAGGATTGCTCGTCTCATGTGCGCCTCCGTGTCTTTGTTGGCACATGTTTCAGCAAAAAATCCAGACCCTGAGCCAGAGGCTTTTTCATCCTGTGGAATCTGTTTACACAGAAGACATTTAGAAAAGGAGGAACTTAAGTGCAGCAGCTACACATGTATAATTCAAATCAATAGGTTTTGTAAAGAACACTGAGTTGAAACATGCAAACAAAAGGATTCTTTTTTTTTTCTTCTTTTTTTCAGCGCGCATGAACGTGGAGTGACAAAGCAAACATGTTAGCGTTTAAGACGTTTTAGAGGGACGAAGAATGAGTTGAATGGCCGTGTATTCTTTACACCATTTAAGTTTTAAAGGGCCTCTGGCCATGAGACTTATTAAACACACCCTTGTCAGCCAAGTTGGAAAAAGACAAAAGTACAACACGTAGAAGCCTCGGCTGGGACGCTGATCATTTGACAGGAAACCGTTTAAATCGCGGCAGTGAATTGGCTTCAAAAACTGCTCATGTTTTGAATGGACTGAAAGAAACTGGACTGAAATACCATTTCTGCCTAAAAAAACTCCTGAGAAGTAGGTGTCGTTTCATAACATCTAACTGCTAAAAAGCTACTTTGTTGGTGGATGAATTTCAGTCAAAGCAGATTTTTGAATTCCTATACATAAATAGAAGGAACCAATGCCTTCATTACCACTGCCTCAACATTTAGACTTTCTGTTCACTTGGAGGAATGTGCTGTGTCGTATTTCTGTGTCTCACTGTCTGGAAAAAGTCATTTCAGGTAAAACAATAAGGGGGGAAAAAAGGTTTTTAAAAATACTACGACTCTACTTTTTTCCGTTTAATTAGGAATTGCAGTATTAATTATTTCTCCCCTAAAGTAGATATAGTGACTCGGAGCTATTTCCTATTTCCTTACCGCTCGCAGTCGCAGCTTCATGTCCTTCAGAAATCGAAGTGTTCCTTTCTGTTGATGGAAGACAAACTGAGCGGAAGTGACGTGCCGGCCTTTTCCTGCTTCTGCTTCTGTTTTTCCCGAGCCTCTTGTATCTAAACACCAGGACAAAGCTACACTTTTAATCACTTTTAAAAGGAAAAAAATCCCTCTGGATCCGTTCCGCCCTGGTGGAATGATCTGCCTGCTCCTACAAGATCAGCAGATTCTGTAGCCGCCTTTAAAAGCGCATCTCTTCCATCAACACCTAACTGACAATCACTGACTTCTACTTCCTTTCTACCTCTTTTCATAAAAAACCAAACAAAAAAACCCAAACTGGTTTCTGGTGCACTTACGCTTTTTGTTACCTTGTGTTGTTATAACTGCTTCCATTGTCTTCCTCACATGTAAGTCGCTTTGGATAAAAGCGTCTGCTAAATGACTAAATGTAAATGTTAACCACACTTTTAATCGCACTCTCTGTACTTAAGTGCTTTTTAAGCAAAGAAAAACCGACGAAGACACGTAGAAATATAGTTTTTGCATTCGGGATCGCGCTTTTATGCCTGCAGTTTGGACACGTTTTCCTCCTTCAATGTGGAGCTCATGATACCCGCTTAAAAACCCTCTCTGCCGTTTAAAACAATTGTTAACACTTGTTTTCGAAAAACCTTTTTGGATAACGTAGATTTTCTTCATTGTTGAAAAATGAGGAGATTCACCAAAAGTGCTCGGTAGTCAGAAGTTATTTTAAAGCCGTTTGTAGCATTTCTGCTTTGTGTGTTTTCGCTCCCTCGCCATCCTTTCCTTTTGTCTTTCGTCCGTTTTTTTTTTTTTTTTATGACCTTTCACCCCTTTACCTCTGCCTCCGTCGGACCGCCACAACACTTCCCGCATGGGCCCTGTGTGTGTGTGTGTGTGTGTGTGTGTGTGTGGAGAGGGTGGGGCGAGGCGAGGGCGTCCCACCTTGGACCTAAATTCTTGACATTTTTTCAGCACTAATGAGAGAGAATCTGGAGGTTAAGGAGCCTGTAGAGAATCGATACTTCTGATTGGCCAGGAGGCCTGCCACGCTGGTGTCTGATTGGCTGGGAGGAGTGGCTATAGTTGCTCTTTCGTATACAGTATAACTTCCTGCTCCGTCCTCTTCCTGGTTTCTCTGCGTGTGTGTGTGTGTGTGTGTGTGTGCGAACAGTTGAGTGTCTAGCTGTCAGCCTTCCAGCAGTTCGCCTGTGTGACTGCCTTTGTATATTTTTCCTCTTGTGGTCGCGATCGCTTTAGTTTCCTGAGGATATTCGTTCCTCCCCTCACTACGGATGACATCAACCTGACAAAAAATAAAAAATGAAACAAAAACAATCCAATAAAAAAGAGAAAGCTTTTATGTCTCCAGTGTCGCTGTGAATACCTCTAAAAGAAACGCACAAGTCTGTTTAACGCGAGCTGAAGATGAAAAGAGAGAGTGTGTGTGTGTGTGTGTGTGTGTGGGTTTAAACGCTTTTGTAAAACAAATGCGCTTCTCGTTTTGAACATTTGTTATGATCAAGGGTGGTTTTTAGAATCGGGCAAACAATGAAATTTGGGGGTTCTTTGACCCAACCAAACCAAACAAAACAAAAAGCTCCCATAAATAAATAGAATGCAATAAAATAAAAAATGAAATAACTAGAATAAATGTGCAAATGTGAATCCACATACATTTGCTATCTAACAAATAATTATTATAATTAAATAATGCCTTCCATAAGTCAAGAATTAGAAGTGTGGCCGGTATTTCTGAACTATTCATGCACTTACTTTGAAATTTGTACTTGCTTCCTCTCAGAGATAACGCCGTAGTTACACGTCCAAACAAAACCCCTAAATAAAATACAAACCAGGCTGAAGTATAGTGTCAGGCACCAACAATCTGATCAAATCAATCAAAGTACACTGCTGTTTGATTGATCGATGGCCAGCGTCCTGTATTGGAAGAGAAAAAAACCCTTTTTGTTACATGTAAACCGATTCATCACACAGATCCACAACGCACGGTCAGAATCAAAGCAGCACAGCCCCTAGTGTGGGTTGGGCTGCAAACATGGTGGCTCCCACAATTCCCATAATGCAGCTCAATAGCATCTTTTATAAGACCGTCCTTGCCTGGTAAAAGGTCCGCGTCTTTCAAACTGCGCCGCCGAGCTCGGGACGCGGCTTTTCGTTGAAAATGGGACGTCTCTTTAGTTGAGATAACCCGCGGCGACATCGCCATGACACCAGCAGAGTTACCTTCCCCGACTTGTAGAAACCTCCCTTCTGGTCGAGCAGTACTCGAAGTGACACGTAAACGGATCGGGGATGTTCTTTTCCTAAGAACGTGCGGAGGAGGCGTGAACCGTTTCTATTTTTAATCCTGAGTGATGTCCTGCAGAGTCTCGTTTGAGGCTGTGTCCACCAAATCGGAAAGGTTAGCCTGAGAGGCGAAACCCAGGGCAAAAAATCTATTTAATAATAGGAAGGAAAATTAGAAAAGTGTGTGTGTGTGTGTGTGTGTGTGTGTGTGGGGTGGGAGGGGTGACATGAACACTTCTGTTCTGCCCCCTGCCTGTGAAGTATATCTTGTTGCTTTGAAGCCGGAAAATCCTTTTTGAGTGATTTCTGTGATTACAGAGCTCCTGCAGGACATAAAGGACGTCTATTTATTCTTATTGCAGAAGGGCAGCTTCTCATGCCCCCCCCCCCATCACATGTTGGGGGGGATCTCCTGCCTGATGGCTAAGACGACTCAAAAATGGCCGCTTTGTTCAGATCCCACTGCTGGATCATGTGTGTTTTTTAAAATGACAATTGAATGATCACTTTTACCCATTTTGTAATGCGTAGATTATTACCGACTAAGAAATTCCATTCTTTTCAGCCATATGACCAAAGCGATACGCTTCCGTTGTGTTTTTATATGGAAAAACCTGCCGCCGCAACGCAACATTGAAAGCGTTCTGGTGAAGATCAGCAGGTGACATCGGTCTGCGGACCTATTTTAGTGTGAAGCGGCGAGATCAGCTTGGGAGCCACGGCAATGGGCGCCATGTTTGACAGCGTTGTAAAGGGGTTACCGGAGCGATTTTTAGCATTGCACCTCGGTAACGCTGGTGAACTCACAGGAGACCTAAAAACAAAGAGGTCTGCGGTTGGGTCTCTGGTTGCCCCTGTCCACTTGTTGAAGTGTTCCTGAACGAGACGCTGAGCCCCAGTGTGCGCACGTAAGGCGAAGAAAAAGTATGTCTCTTTGGACGCACGCGTCAAATAAATGTAATGCAGAGGCAGGTGACTTGTGTGTCCTTGATCAACGAAATTCTCTGACAGACTGGATGCTCTATATTTAGGCAGAATGGTGGGTTTTTTTAGTCCAAAGTGGACGTGTAGCATTTCGGGCTCCAGCACGGAGGCCTGTGGTTTCAGATGACTCACCGGCTGAGTCTGTCTGCTCCAGCATGGTTTCGCTGGGACTGCCTGTCTGCTGCCTGTCTCCAGCATGTGAGAGTCTGCATGAGCACAGGGTTCACCAGCTTCAGACTGAACGGGAAGGAACAGGAGAGCAAAATCTGTTAGCCACTGAGAGGAAAAAGAATTTGATTAAGTGAGTCGTTTGAGAAAAGAAGGGAATCTCCGGCACGGTTTATCTGTCAAGACTGAGAGAAGCGTGGCTTCCATGTATATTACCTGAGTTTATGCCTGGTTATTGCCGTGCTGTACATAAGACAGCATGCAAACTCTATGTTTGCGTAGAGTTCAATGTTGTAAAATAACCCCCCCCACCCCCCCCCCCCCCCCCCAAAAAAAAACAAAAAAAAAAAAACAAAAAAAAAAACACAAAAAAAAAATAAAACACCCAGAAAAATCCCTATATATGCTC
>WNGW01000002.1:1425218-1461028 GCA_011952105.1 Coreoperca whiteheadi | reverse complement strand
GTGGCTCTCCTTATAATAACCTAGTGTTGTCCCCGGGTTTTGCGTGGGTTGAAAAAAAAAAGAAGACAAACCTCCCGTTGGCCGGAGGTTAAAAGTTGAAAAAAAACCCCCCCCCCCCCCCCCCCAAAAATAAATAAATAAATAAATAAATCCATTCTAAGACACTTGGGTGCTGTTAATGCCAGGCGAATCAAACTTTGAATTTGCGGCTCTGCTAAGGAGCCGTGGTATCCGTCTCTTGAATGGCAGTACAGCCATTTAGAAATGACATGCAACGGCCATACACCCACAGGTGCAGGAAGTAGACCAGAATGCAGTGCCATGTGTGGTAGGCGCATGACACGAGCCTGCCTTTCTCTGAGAAATGCGCAGTGGGTGAGAAAAGCGGACTGCTGACGGCGATTCCTTTTTGTGGCCGGCTAATTTGGAAATGCGGTTTAAGTGTGAGTCTACGGCAGCGTTGTCAGGTCGCTTTTCTTTTTGCGAGCGTCTCTCTCGACCCCTAAAATGCTTAATAAACAACAGGAAAATGGCCAAATCTCGCCCTCCTCCTACTTTGGCTGGCAAACAACAGAGCGGCGCCCCCCGAGCCGACATCTCGGCGACCGAGTGCGATAGACAGGTTGGTTACCCCTGTGTTTGAACCTCCCTGCTCCCTGTGTGCGCCTCCGCACAATACTGTAGCACAGCATATTAAAAAACTGCCAAATTCCCAGTTTGGTTCTCCTCATTGACATGTTTTCCCGTTTGTTTTGCCAGCAAACTGAATGAGTGATTTGTTCGCGGCTCGTAAAATGCCGCAGTGCCTGTTTGCGGCGAACACCAACTCCAGCGTGATGACGATCCAGTCCACTACTTTATGATCAGGTAGTCACCCTCTTACAACATCAGCACAGAAATCACACTGGAGCTGCCCTCCAGCGATTCAGTACTGGACTTTCAGAAAATTGGGGGACTCGCACAAGCAGCCGAGGCCGAGATATCCTGACTTTTAGAGAATGTTAGAAGGTTAGAGGCAACAGCGAGTTGTCTTCTGAAATGAATATAGGTTTATTTTTGAAGCCCTGCCCCCCCCCCTCCCAGACCACACTAAAAAGCACGTTTCAAATGTATCCGCTTTTGGAGAGCAGTTTTTTTGGAAAAACGGCATGTGAAAAATGCCAGATTAATGTTGACAGAGGGCCAAAAGACGTGTTTTTTTTCATGTCCTTCCGACAAGCGATACGTTGAATTCGCAAGAAATAAAACGACACCATTTCGAGATCGTGCTGTCAATACATGCGGCGCCATCGTTGCTCGGGCTGCCATGGCCAGTAGTTCACGGCGACTAATGCAGTGCCACCATATGGCCACTGTACAAGGTGCGTTACTCATTGAGAGAGCGGACTTTATGTCGCTTCTGCACTGTTAGTGAGTCAGGAATAATTGCATAATACAACTTTGGCCGTCGTCTTGCAAAGTGCACAGTGCCTGAAAACATAACATTTCTGGACTTCTGGAAACAAGAGAAATACATGAATAAACCAAGAGTAAATAAATACACTTTTCAGTTCTTAACAAAGAGGTAGCGTCTCTACTAGAGCTGAAGAACCCGACCGTCGGCTCCCGTCAGGTTTGGTCTTAATTTCTATCATTTTACACGGGCTCGGGCCGGACTCGGGCTTGTGCGGTATATGAGCAGTCTGGTGATGCGTTTCGATTAGCATGAAAATGGATACTGAGGAGGCGAAATGGAGGCGGGCCGCTGGCGATTACGTTTTGGTTGCACCGGCAGCGCGTGCGCACAGATAATATTTAGAATAGAATTTCTTTTTCTTTTTTTGGTGTTGAAAAGTCATGATGTTACACACTCCGATACAGTAGATGGCGGCATATACACCTCTTAAAGTTGGTTTGTAGCCCGCCAGTAAAATCAAAGAAGAAGAGGAAGAAAGCGTTGCGCACATTTGAATACCGTCGGGCGGTAAACGGGTTCGCGCTTTTAAAAAGCTGTCAGTCAAAATGTACTTGTCGGGCTCGGTCCTTGTCGGGCCTAACTCTTAAGGCCCGATTACAGCTCTAGTCTCTGCTGCTTTCTGCTATAAACTCGAGCTCTTTTGTCTGTTCCGGATTAAACAAGGTCTGACGTTTCGGCATGTCAACGTGACGCAGCCTGTAGCCAACGCGTGGAGGCTTGTTTACGCTTTTAACCAATGATCTATCAGATATTTCTTTGACACCGCTTTCAGCCAATCATTTGTTTGACCGGAGATCTTAGACGCTACGCTGCTGCGTCCCAACAGAGATTCTAGAGCGGATTGAGCGCGACTCCAAAAAGGAGGACAAATTAGTGTCCGGCTTGAGGCGGCGCCGGACGCCGCACAGGGGCCTTAAAATCCGGACGTATGGCCACCATATTTAGCAGGGGCTGCTGTTCTGTTACACAGCGACACCTTACGAGAGAGGCTTGAACCCGGCCCACTTTCACACCTTAAAGCAGGTGAAGCAGGTGTCATTTGCTCCGGGAAGTTCCAAACTGATCCCACCAGCAGAAGGCGAGTGCTGCTAGGTGATTCGACGAACACTGTGGGTTTGATGCATAGTAAGGCTCTTAGAGTTGAGCGGCCATATTTGGGTTTTTTTCGCCATGTGAATAGCTGATTTAATGGCGAACCGCCCCCCGCCCCCCCATGGGGGCCCCTTTTCTTCTTAGGTTACTGTTTGCTTTTTTCTCGACTTCCATTCCCCCGATTCTCCTCTCGAGCTCTCCGTCTCTTCCTGCGCTGGGAGTCTCAAAGAGTTAAAATGGAGGCCGGTCACATGACTGACTCCCAGGTACTGTATGTTGCCACGGCCACGCGCACACATGCAGACACGCTGTAGGCTGCATGAGCTGCAGCGGGAGGGAAAGAGAGTGAAGAAGAAGAAGAAGGGGGTGGGGGGGGCGGGGCGCGAGACAGAGCATGATGAGTCCCCCCCCCCTCCAGCGCTGTAATGTGCTATACCTCCCCCTCTGTCCTCTCCCCTCTCCGAAGTGGGTGTGTGCAAGCTGGGGGTGTGCCATATCACAGCCACTGCACTCGCTCACGTGGTCTGGAGATATGTGTGTGTGTGTGGAGGGAGGGGTCGCAGTACTTGCACTTGGCGGTGTTGGGTGGGGGCCTTCGAGAAAATGCTGCGCGTGGGTGACAGTTTGCTGGGCTCCCTTAGAACAAAGTCCTTCCATTTGCATCTCGTCTGACGGTAGCAGTCGTTCATCTTTGGAGGGAAAGAAACGAAACAGACGCCGCCCACTCTGAGAAGACGACTGACAGACGCAAATGTATTTTTAGGCCACTAAAAATGGACGAAATGACGGCGTATGTGCTGACTAAACCCTGTGTGTTTTAGCAGCACGGAATGAGATAGCTCAAGAACCGACTCCTGCTTTTTCAGCCCAAAATGTTGAGATAAGCAAAGAGCGAGTGTACGTGAGCGTTAATCTTCTACGTGTTGCTGCTGAGCTGACAGCGCGCAGAGTACCAGTCGATGTAGTGGCCCAGTTTTGTAGAAGGAAGGTGAAAGCCGCCCTCGGTTTGAGATGCTGCCGCCCCCGCTCCTCTCATCGCCTCAGACCCACTCGCTGCTGGAAAAAGCGTTTCCCGTCACAGCTTTTAAATGTCACTGACGATGAATGGAATTCTTTTGGACTTTTTTTTTTTGGTTTGTCTTTGCTTCTTTGTTCTTATTTGAAGTAAGAGAAGAGCAATTTTCTGAAATTGCCCGCCTAACGCTGCTCATGGGGGCCACGCGACCACCACGGGGCCCCAAGACAAACAAGTCATGTTGACTTTTCATTTCATGAAATAAACATGTTAGTTATTTAAGAAAGTTCATTTATTTTCCGTTTCTTTTAGTTACTTCGATTGTAATTTGTCGACATATTTGCTCATTTCAAGGTGGATTTTAAAACCGTTAATAGGGATTTCTTTTTTCTTTTTCTTTTCAACCACTTCGGGTGTTACTTGTAATGCCACTAGCTGTTTCCCGGAGTCGTTGCCAGAGTCACAGTGTCAAGCCTCTGAAGTTACATCTACTGTATAAGGTCGATTTTTTTTCTTTTTCTTTTTTTTGTTGCAAATTCCTCATCATTCACGTCGAAATAAGCGAAGGAAACCTGTGCCGTGCACGTGGAGCCAACTTTTCATTAGAATTTAATTTCAACTTTATTTAAAGTTCTTTTTTTTTTTTTGATGTATTATTTTTTGGTTTTGGCAATAAGACAACAAGACAACATAGGACTTTACAAGAAAACAGGGACCATAACGGCAATAATGATAACAAGAGAGAAAAGGGAGGGGGGGAAAAAAAAGGGAATTTAAGTTAGATCAGTTCCATACATTTTATATCTTTTTGAGATGCCATACGTGGATTTCTAGGCCAGTGGACTCGGGCAGTATAAAGTAGACCTATAGGTGATGAAACGGGTGAAACTTTGCAGCTGTTATCACTTACAGTCGATCGATAGTTAACAAAGGGTTCCCAGGTGGCTTCAAAGCCTGCAATATTACCTGAGATGTTATGTCTTAGTCTCTCTAAATGCAAAGTCGTGGAGAGTTCAGCCAGCCAAGATTTAAAAAGCGGTTTTGATGCCTTTTTCCATAGACATAGAATCATTTTTTTGGCTACCACCATACCAAATTGTAGGGCTTTCTGAATGTGATCGCCAAAGCCATGGAGAGAACTGGACCAGCCAAAAACGGGGAGGTCGCAAGAATACGCTTGTGAATAGATTTTTCAAATTTCGTGCCAAAACCCACACACTCTCCTGCATGACCAAAAGAGATGTCCCAGGGTGCCTACAGCAGATTCACACTTGTTAGAGACAGAGGAGGTGGAAGGATAGAATTTGCTAAGCTTAGTCCTGGAATAATGAAGTCTGCGTACTACTTTATATTGAATCGGTCGATGCCTTGAGTTGATACAACATGTACTTAGGAACTTAAAAGAGTTGCTTTTCTCATTGATCTGCTGAAGGGCAGTCCTTTCACCTCGCGCTTGCGAAACGAACATGCCTTGTGACATCCCAACGTCTAGTTACTTAGTTTAGAGGCCAGCCAGTGATTGCCAGCATATTTACACAAGTGTGGTGTGGAAACACTGAGAATGGACTTTTCGGTCATTCACACATTTCACGCATTTTGTGTGTTTTGGAAACGCAAAATATTCACACGTTCAGAGAGTCTGGATTTCTTAATGAGGGAGAAGAAGTAACAGTAGTTGCAATTGTACCAGTTTTGACGTAAGACACAAATGACTATTCTATTATTATTATTATTATATATAGTACTTTTCATATGTCCCTAAACATGCCTGGACAGGATCTTAAATTTTATACATATTTTAATTAATAAAATAATGTGAGAAAAATGGCAGAAGAAATGCCAAATGCAAACTTTGCCGGCAAGTCACCGGCTTGGGCACTATAAGGGAACAACATAAAAGTAAAGCAGCGTAAAGACGAACGGGCAACAAAATTGAGCTTAGTCGTTCTTTAAAATGTCCCAACAATTGAACAGACTCCATCCACTGAGGAAAACCGGTTAAAACCCCCCGGGAAAAAGCTAGTAAGCAGACCTTGAGTGATTTTTGTCGAGCATGGGGCTCCTTTATAGTTCCCGCTGAGATTTTTAAGAGACGATCACGCGGCGCATTTACAGTGACCCTGGGCAAGGTGGCCCTCAAAATCTGCCAAGGGCCCCAAAAAGGTTTGGACGGTTCGGACCCTGCACTATGGAATGAGGTCGACAGTGTGCGGCTACAAAAAAACAGGGACTTTCTTCTAGTACACTTTTATGTTGCTGTATGTTTTTATTGTGTTGTTGTTGTTGTCATCATCATCGCTGTACTAATAGTAGTAGTAGTAGTAGCGATAGCAGCAGTGGTCGCAGTATTTAGATGAATATTTCGGCTGTATCTTATCCTTGTTTCACCGGCCTGCTCAGGTAAATCAACTGAAGAAGACTTTCCTTAGGATTAAACTGAATGTCGCTATTAAACTTGCTTTGCTGAAGTCAGAACAGGAGACCCAGAGGGGAGAGGAACCGAGCGACTCAGTCAGCCCTCTGCTGTTCAAAGCAGCAAACGAGGGGATGAAATCCAAGGAGGCGAGGCTGGTGTGTGTGTGTGTGTGTGGGGGGGGGGAGTAGAGACGGGCCCCTTTCCTTGCTGCCTCTCCATAGGCTGCTGCTGGTCCCGCCCTGTTCCTCACCGATTCAAAACAAAGTCGAGGCTGACGTCACACACACACACACACACACACACACACACAACCACACACACAGGCTCTCGTGCAGACAAAGCAGCGACTCCTTCCTTCCCTCCCGTCTTCCTCCTTCTCCCCCATTTTGTTTTTTAAGAGGGGAGCAGAGGCCCGCCCCCGTCCGCCTTCCATTCACCCAGTCCAGGAACCCCCTTCTTAAAAACAAGCAACAAAAAAAAAGAAATAAAAACGCAAACGTTTTTTTTTTTTTTGTTTGTTTTGTTTTTTTTTTTAATTTATTTTTTATTGTTTAGACACAAGCAGCTTGTCCGAGGAAATGACCGGAACTGTGTTTCTGTGAAGGAGTGAGCGTGGGTTTTACTTGTGATCTGACTTTTAAGAGTCAATCCAGAAATCCGACAGAATTTGCCCTTAAATAATAATAGTCGACCTCCGTAAAGAATGTATAAGAATGCGTGTGAGTCAGTTAGAAATGTACAACCTTTGGTTGTAGCTTATGATTCCAAATTCATTGGTTGAATGGATAAAAGATGAGTTATTTCTCAGGATTGACGAAATGTTCACTGTGCAGAGAAGACAGCATAGAGCTGGGCGGATCGGTTGTTGTTGTAGATTATTATTTTTTTTGTTTTGGTTTGTCGATTCTGACTTTCATTTGCGTTCAGTTCTCTCGATCACAGAAACACCATCACCCTTTCTCACTAAGAAACGTAAAACCTCGGGCCAGTAGTGGAACTGCACGTGTGAAAGGCTTGCACGCGACTCGGCCTGTGGAAGTCATGTGAAACATCCCCACGTTGTCACTTTAATTTCACCGTTCTGCCCAACGCTCTCCCCGCACGTGGGCCCGAAATCCGAGTACAAACCTGTCAGTTTACCATCACATAGAACCATAAACACGGTCGGCTGCCGTGTTAAAAGTAGATTCTGCAGGCAAATTAGCCCCTAAAGTGTATTTACAAAAAATGACAACTATCCCTTACAATCAGTCAGTTGCTTTAACATGTCAAAACCACATATGACGGCATTGTTATTGCTGTTCTCTTAGCAATATTTCATTAACAATGGCTGCCTTTTTGTTTCGTTACTCCTACAAACTCGTCCTTGTGTCAGAACATTTTAAATGAAATTTATCTGAGGTTTTTTCATTATTATTATTATTATTATTTATTTTGAAATGATTATTGGTTTTGCTTTGTGAATATCTTTTGCGCGAGCTCCATTTGTCGGGCTCCCCACGCCACTCGTGAACTCCCTGCAATGACTTGAATGCTCTTTATGCGTCGACTGAAATCCACCAGTGGGAGCGACCGATCGCTCAACAGTCGTTCGTTTGAAACAACCGGAAATCTGGAAAACAGGGTTTTTATTTCAGTACGTCCGGGAAACCGGCCTCTCGTGATTGCACTTAACTTCCTTTCGGGCTTCGGAACATGTCGTCATTTCTTGGATTTCTTTATTATTTCTTTTTTTGTATTTAGGCTATTGACTGGGTGTCTTATTGTTTTACGGTGGTGAGGTGATTAAACAATTGGGCTACAATTTACCCCCGCCCCCCCCAAAAAAATAAAAAATAAAAAATTAGATTTGAATTAAATGTGAAATAATTTGTTGGTGTCCTGGGGTAATGACACTGTAATTCTGTTAGAATGACACTAAGAGTCACCGGACAGTTGACATTATTCTTTAGCTTTTAGTCCTTCAATGTTTTTTTTTTTTCTTTCTTGTTATGTACTTATTATTTATGTTTGTCCCCCCCCCCCTTTTAAGTGCTGTCTTTTCTGCAAGACATCTTCATAGTGTGTCTTGAGAAAAAAAAAAAATCTTCTTCTTGTCATTCTGGCTTTGGGCGGGGCATTAGGTTTTTTATTTTATTTTATTCCTTGCAATGCATTACCAAAAACAAAACCAAGAAGCCATTTCTTCACTTGGTTTTAAAAAAGAGTTTCTACTGCAAGGCAGGGGGAGAGGTTCTAAAATCTATCGAATAATATAAGGCCAGACATAATGAACACGATAATAAGATTGGAAATATCTGGCATGTTATTTGTAAAATACTGGAAATCGGAAACACTGATAATTCCCTCAGGACTCCGATATTCTTGTGAAGACAAAGCTTTTGTTCTTAAATGTGTTAATCACATGTTCCCATGATTCTCCTTCAGGAAACAATCTGGGGGATTTCATTTAGATGTGGACATTTTCCTTGTTGATTTAGTCATGAAAGCAGAATTGACTTTTATTTCCTAGGACTATCTAGGCCTAATTTTCCAGTGCCACGCTTTACCCTTCTCCAAACCATTTATTTCTGAAGTGCTCCTCTCATTAAGGACACCAAATGGCACGCTAGGCTCTCTGACATTATTTTTGAAGTTGTAAAAATGGGTTCTGCTCGGCTCTGCCTAATTAGTTCGAGCCGACTTTCACCTCGGCCGCCATGCTGCGGTCGCTTTCTGGTGTTAGTTCATTCGGGTTTATGATCCCTTTATCGCAGCCGAGGGTTAGGCCATGCCTTTGGAAACATTTGCAAGCTGCAGAGACAGACAATTAGCCTTCAAATCTGCCTTGAGAACGTCTCACTACCTTTAGGCTGCATTGTTTTAATCTCCATTTAAGCGACAGCCGTTTCCGTTTTCTGCCACGCTTGGCCGGTTGAGCCCGCAGTTGAAAACACACACACACACGTACTCCCACAGCGTCGGGTTTAATTCAACGGCTCGTCGTTGTCAGTGCTAAAATCTACGTGTTCATACGGGAACATAATCCCGGTTTATTCCACAACCCTCATCTGTCTAAAGGGGAAGCCGCGCGGGGATTTGAGCGCTGCTCCCGTCGTTAAAAAGCAAAAGGAAAGCCCGACTCTTTCCACTCCAAGCAGAAGCGTAAATTTTCAAGCTATTCCTCCCTCCTGGCTGCCATACTACACCCCCCCCCCCCATGCTGTATTTCAGGCGCGAGCACTCATGGCACACATTCTATAGTATAACCCCCTCCTCCGCTTCCTCTCTCCCTCGCGCAGGGCTGTGCGGTGCGGTACAGCCAGCCCCTCCCATCCCTCGCGCCGCTGTAGTAACTCCAGAGTACGCACTTTGTGAATGGAGGGGCGCGCTCGCGCTCCCCCTGCTCTCCTCCACACGTGCAGCGCGCGCCTGGGGAAGATGTCCGTGTCCAGATAATGGGGGAGAATTTTAACAAGTTGTGCTTGCTTCTGTGTTTTACATATAGGCCATTATTGGCGAAATTTGAACTGTTTCTAGTTGTGGAGTCTCTCAGGCTGTGTTCGGAGCTTGAAAACAACGCGCGTGCGTCTGCGCGCGCACCAGAGGGAGGTGTGTCCCTGTTTTAACGGCTGCGACTTAAATATTATATCAGCATTGTGTGGCCCGTAATACATAGATAGAAAGGATTACTATATCTATCTATCTATCTACCCCTATGTTTCCCTGCCAAACAGTTATGGACGCATAACGGATACGGCATTATTGCGCTGTTGCACTGGCTGAGACGACCCCCAGCCCAACACTAGCGCCAACATGATCTCATGTACATGTAATGGCGCATGGGGTCTGCTCGCCCTCCCCCTCTTATATGCAGTTATGTGCTCTGTTCTGGCGACTTTTCCCCGCTGTCATGTGACCGCGCACTCGTTGTAGTAAATGGGCGTTGGTCAAGATGGCCGCCCACTGGCGCTCACATGTAGACTGTAGCCTATGTGAGAGAAAGAAAGAGGGGGCGTTTTGTTTGGACCAGAAAATCCGGCTTCGCCCACAGTTGTGCGGGTGGGGCGCCTGGAAACACAGCACATATGGAAACAGCCTATAGGTCGTTAACTGACAGGGGCTCTCTGAAGTTGAAACTGTCTCTCTGCGTCCGGCTCTCGCGAGGACAGCGTGCTACAGTGACTTTTCAACAAAGTACGGATGCTCAGACGGGAAAGGCACAGGTTCGGCCTGAGCCACTGGCCTGCACCGAGCGACCCAACTCGGGTCGGGCCAAACCTTCGCAACGCCAGCCGCTTTCAGCTCACGTCGCGGAGTAAAGGCTCCTGCGTTACTGCCACCATGTAAACCTTCACTGTATGGAGACATTCCCGCTGAAAAGGACAACTGGGACTCCCCTCATCGTCTGGGCTGTAATATAACCCCCCCCCCCAACAACATGAAGCCTAGAAGTCACGGGGAAGTTTACACACACACACACACACACACACACGCACACACACATAATAATAATTAATAGTCCGAGTTTCCTTTCTTAAAATGACAGCCACATAGACGCATACAGGCCTTCTGCCTCCCCCCCTCCCCGCCCAGCAGTGTGTCCTGAACATGAAATGGCTATAGGCATCACAAAATGGCGAGAGGGGGAGGGGGAGGGAGGCGCAGCTCAGCAGAGGGAAGAGCCGATGAAGGTGTTGAGCGCCGCGCCAACTGAGCCTCTCGGTTAATAGGCTTCAGTTGGGCGGATCCATGCTATATACAAGCCGTCCTTCCAGAGGGTCTTTTATGCGTAAAGTCCATCACCGAGGGTTCGATCCCGGCGCGGGCCGCGGGCCGCACCCGCCGGGTGAGATCTGGTCTCGTCCTAATTCATACCAGCCCGCGGCTTTCTCTCGCGGCAATAACGTCGCAGATTGTACCGTGCGGTGGATTTTGTGTATATTTCGGTTTTAATTGTGTTTTATGGGGGGGGGGGTAAATACAAATCAATTCGCTGGGATTGACAGAGCGGCCCGGAGGCGGAGTCAGTTCCAACTTCTCAAAATGGAGATCCTCTCCGCTCCAAAATGGAAGCTAGCGGCGCGAGCTGCAGGGGGGGTCAGAGTGGAGAACAGCACCTGAACTCTGACCCGCACTGTGGCAACCCCCTCTTCTCTTTTAGCCTTAATGAATTCCAGAAATGAGGCCCCCCCCTCTCCCTCTGACATGCTACACAGCCTACCTTAGGGCTGAAAAAAAAGCTTTAAAGTTGTCTTTTCTTTTCTATAGCAGTAGTCTAAGCAGATTTATTTATTTATAATAAACGTTGCATAAAGAGGGACACAAATCAAGATTCTATAGGCTATTCGTCCGTGTTCTGTGCGTGTGTGTGCGGGCTGAAAGGGTCTGCAAACACACCAGCAGCATTCACCCATATCAGCATGTGTTTCTTAGAAACCGTATTAATATTTCTCCAAGAAGGGTAGGACACGCGATGTATTCCCCAGATGTGACTGCGGTGGGAGCATCAATAATAATATCATCATTATGGATTATTATAAAACACTGTTGAATATGATGAATAGAAAAACACAAGTACAATAAATGCATCTTAATATATAGCCTATACTATTGTTTTAAGAGGAAAGTGAGATTTTTTTGTCTTTTTTTCTTTTTATTTGATACTAAGCTAAAATAAACGATCATAAAGTGAAGGTAATGCAGTAATAATAAGTTAGTGGAAGTACAGAAAACAGGGGAAGGATATTCTTGATTCTCTCTCTCTCACTCTCACACACACACACACACACACACACACATAAATATTGTATAGTTGAGCGCCTTTGCAGATAGCGCCCGAGCTGTCAGCCCACACCACAATGCTTATGGTGGCATCATTTATAACATTTTGATTGGACAAGATTCACCCTTAAGTAGGGTTGAGTGGACCAATGAGATAGCAGCAAGGGAGTGCAATGACCTCTCCCCTATAAATGTGGGCCAATCAGGGAGTGCTGACAGCTATGATGATGGGGCATCTCTCCCCCTGGCTCTGCGTGTCCCTCTCCTCTGCTGCACAGTGGCTTGCAAAAGTATTCACGCCCCTTGGACTTTCCCACCTTTTTGTTCACGTATTTTATTGGGATTCCATGAGCAACACAAAGTGGCGCATACTTGTGAAGTGGAAGGACAATGACACGTGTTTTTTTTTTTTTTCTTCAAAATGCTTCACGAATCCAAATCTGAACAGGGTGGCGTGCAAACGTATTCAGCCCCCTACCACAGAGACAGCACAGCTCAGGTGGGAGGGAGAATCTGTCCACAGGGCAACTACCAGTCGTGCACTCCACAAATCTGGCCTTGATGGAAGGGTGGCAAGAAGAAAGCCATTATTGTTTTAAAAAAAAAAAAAAAAAATAGCCATAAGGAGTCCCGTTTGCCGATTTGCCAAAAGCCGTGCGGGGGACACTGCCAACATGTGGAAGAAGGCGCTCTGGTCAGATGAGATGGGAGAGTTGTGGGCCCAAAACCAAGACGCTACGTGCGTGGCGGGAAACTGACACTGCGCATCGCCCTGAACGCACCATCCCCACGTTTTGAAAACACCGTGTCATTATCCTTCCACTTCGCAACTGTGCGCCACTTTGTGTTGCCCCAGCACGTGAAATCCCAATGAAACGCCCTTCCGTTGGCTCAAGGGTTGTGAATACTTTTGCAAGCCACTGTATTTCCCACTTTTGCGGGAATAGTAAGCAAGGCTGCAGCGGTTTGTCACGCGAAGGCCGGATTCGTGTTCAATACCCAGGCGTGGTACCGGTGGCGGGTGCTGTGAGAGGACTGTCGCCGTTTCGAGGAGAAGATGCTGGCGCTGGACCTGAATGAGCCATGCTCTCGTTGGCTGCGGAAATGCCTGTCCGCGGGGATGTCACGGAGCTCTGATTGGCTGATGGTGGAAAGGTATGGGGTCCACAAGTCAGGGAATGGCGCTGCCCGCAAAGGGTCGCACAGAGGTGCGAAACGGGGCGCCCCTTCTCCCTTTTTGTCAAAAACAAACTCCCCTGCTACCACTGTGCCGTCTCTTGTGTGGGATTTTTACCGTTGGCATTTACGGGCTGTGGCATCAGCTGACAGAAATCCCTCACCCCTAGAGCTCAATGCAGCAGTTGTCTGGCCTGTGTGATTCAGTGTGGATTTACCCTTTAAAAAAACCCCACCCTCGCTCTTCCCCCTCACAGCTCTTTCTCGCGCTCAGGTTAGCCAGCATGAAATCTGTCCTCCAGCATCAGCGCTTCCTCCTCCTTTGCACTTTGCGATCCCACCACCTCCTCTTACTCGTTTCCCTCCTGCCTACCGCCCGTGCGGTCTATTTAAAGCGCTCACACAGCGCTACGTCCACGGGAACTTTCTCTCCAGCTTTCAAGCACCAGGGGGGAAGGCTTGGAGGAAAAAAACCCAGGAGGGGAGGAGTGAACGAAGTAGGAGGAGGCGGCAGGAGGAGGAGGCAACAGAGAGAGAGAGTCGGAAGTTACATGGGATGAGAGAGACGAGAGCCAGTTTGCACGCTGGACATGAGGAAAGTTGGATTCTGGGTTGCGCAGCAGTTCAAAAGAAATGTGTCGGCGCTATTGCTTGAGCAACCGCGATGGACACTTTCGATTCGTGTTTCCAAATTAACGGCGTGCAAAGTTCAAAAAGTGTTTCCATGCTAACATCCCCCCTGCGCCTCTTGGTGGCGCGTTGTGGTGTATCACTGCTGTTCCCGAGCGCCAGGTTTTGTTCTGAACAGGTGGCTGGAAAGGGACTTAATGATAAACCAGACTCTGCGCCCGCATCACCTGCAGTCGAATCCAACGGAGGCTCATCCTGCAGCTTTTCTTTACCTGACCTCAACTCTCTCCTCTGCAGCAACGTTCATCCACGCAGTGTCTAATTTACCAATTCAGATGGCGAGCTAGGCAGTCCGGAGACCACGGCGATAATGGCGGTGGCTGTTGGCAGGGTCAGTGGGTGGAGCTAGGAAAGTATTTAGCGGAGAGGCCGACGGCTAGGTGGGATTAGATGATAGTTTGAATTTGGCTGGCAACGAGGTTAGCATGCACGCTGGATGACGGGGTTTGGTTGCCTCAACCCACTTGTTCCTCACCATTAGCGATAAAAAATTCATCTGTGATTTTTATGCTGGGTACATAGCTCTTATAAAATATTAACCCCCTGCACTTTTGTGCTCCTCTAGGCTGCAGCCAGCGTTTGCATGGTACTAGGGGACATTTGAGAGCACGCTGCATGGTACGGGTTTTGTAAAGGTAGCAAGAAATGGCTATACTGGACACGCCTGTCTCTATATGTGTTTCATGGGCCTTGCTAAACAGTCACAGATAAAAAAAAAAATTTGTAGTAAAATACAGTCACATAATTACCTTTTAACTGCGACTTAGAAAGGGCAATTTCCACCATGTCGATACAGTTTTAAAGGAGAAGTTTGACATTTTGGGAAACGCGTATTCACTTTCTCGAGCCTCCCTACGTGCTCGCGGCTGCTCAACACTAGCTGGAGTTTTGAGACTTTGGGGGCGGGGATGGAATACGACAGTGGCTGCCGTCTCCCCCTCCTCTGATTGGTCACTTTGAATATTGACCATGACCTTTGATTGGCTGTTTGGCTTGGTCACTGGCAGAGTCGAAGGCAGGCAGTTGCTAGCACTGACCTTGAAGAGGGTGCTGCACATTATATAACTGAATTATATGACTGTACTGTGATGACACACATCTGGGGTGGTGTTCAAATTGAAATTCTTACCAAATGAAAATCTGCATTTTCATGGGTTGAAAATTGCTCAACACGCCAAAGGCCAATGTTGGGACCAATTTCCATCATGACATAAAAACGAATGTTAACGCCCTCTAACCAGAGGTGGGCGACCCACCTCCCCCTGCCCCAGCCTTTGAGTAGGATTCTGTGAATCCGCACTCATTTTAAAATATGTAGAGACGGAGACGCATCATTCACGTTCGCTGGTTTACTTAAGTGTAAACTATGATAAACTTTGGGCAGGGCCAGGCTAGTGGTTCCCCCTGTTTCCAGTCTTTGTGCTAAGCTAGGCTAAACGGCTACTGACTCTTGACTTCATATTTACCGTACAGACACGAGAGCGGTATCAATCGTCTCGTCAAGCAGTGTTTCTTTGAGGGGAGCTTCTCGTGTGTGGTACTTTATTTGAGGAGGACGTTTCGAAATCATTTTGTTGATTCAAATCATTTCGCTCATTTAAGGTCAAAGACTCATGGTCACCAACTATGCAGTCTGTTCATTTTCATTGGCTTCTTGCTTTCTTGCTCACATTTGAGTGCCTATAGTGAAACCGCAGTCGCAGCTAAACAATAAAATGCACAGTGTATTTGTGCCCGGTCTTATCTTGAGTGCGGACTTCTCAACATAGCCAGAGTTGTCTTGGCATCGGGCAAATCAAAAGGGTCTCTGAAGCTACCTGTGGCACCAACGCCAAATGTGGCCCGTGCGGTCAGGTTTGTGTTTGTGCAGATAGTGGTGCAAACGTTTTCCTATTGGTCCAGACTTACTGATTATGTCATGCCTGGACGATAAACAGCCCCACCTCTAACTTGTTTGTTTGAAAAGGGAAAGTGTCGTCATGCGCCGGAGACGGGTTGCCCTGAAATCGGCCAGAGCCTGGCTTAACCCTCGCCGAGGTCTTTCACTTTGTTTATTGAGTGTGGTGTGCTGATTGGTTTAGTGTGGTCCTGGAGGCGCTCTGCTTCTACCTCGCTTGTTTGTTGGTGAGGTCACTTGAGACCCTCGCAGACGGCCGCTAACGCTCGGTGCGGTGAAAGCGTGGCTAAAAGGCTTTGTGATGTATCGACGAGCGCTTGCGTTGCAGTCAGTTGGAACAGTTTGCATGCACTTTGTTTTCCTTTCGCTGGGAGCGTTCGTCTCGGTGTCAGAGAGTCAGGCTGGCCCAGCTGCATCATCTTGACGTCTGCTTGACTGAATGTGAAGCCTGTTTATCTGGAGACTTGAAGGGAACGCAGTGTGGGTTCCTGTTGGCCTCTTTCCATGCGTTTGATAGCCGATTCTCACCTTATTTAACAATGAATGACTGAGTGAAAAGATAGCTTGAATCCCCACGTCTTATTTTCCTCGTACAGTACGGACTTTCCAAATATGTCTCATCAATACGCATGCATATTTACCTGATTTAGCAAATCGAAATAGTTGTCAACACCTGCCATCTGGGTTCGCATACGCTCTGCCGAAAAAGTTGTCCGTCAAACCCATCAAACATGCCATCTTCTGGCATTGAAAATTCCCACTGGGAGTGGTAAGATACTGCCAGCACACACACACACACACACACACTCACATGATCTGTCGATTTCAAAGTCTTATTTGATCAAAGTCTTTGGATGACTTTAAGCTGCGCGGCTATGAATGGCATCATGCCCCTCGTTACTGTGTGTGCTATTACATGAACTGTGTCTGTGTGTATTGGCCCACTTGACTGCCGGGAACAGTTTTCATTCACTTTTCAGCTCCTTATCTGTCTCTGTCTGACTTCCTCAGATTTAATCATCTTAAAACAAGCACTACGACTATTAACCATACTGTAATCCACTCACACACACACACACGGTTTCCCAGAAACATTCATGTTAGTATTGTACTCATTCAGCTACACGACACCAAGTGGATGGATGGAGATGTTTACTGGAGAGCCAGTAAACCTCAGCAAGCAGCTGCCAGTGCCTTACTATGCCTTCATAGTGGGCCACGTAGTCAATAGGTCAGCAGAGGTCCGGCAGTGCAGAGCGAACAGAAATACTCGTCTTTTCATTGTCATTAGTTAAAACGCTGTCCAGTGAAATCTCCTTATTTGGAGTTTAAAAAAAAAAATATATATATATATATATATATGTGAAGGATTAGGTGTTCATTTATGGGTTGAGAAAATGTTCACTGTTCTTAAGCAAAATAAACAATTCAAAAACCCCACTGGATTATCTGACAAATGCTTTGTCACAATGCCAAAAAGGGGGATGTTTTTTCTTTTGTAGTTAATGGACCATTTGTCTGAAAAGCGCCCGTGCCCGTATCATATGAATTCTCTCCCCTGTGAAACAAATATCCCCAAACGGCGCGATGCCTATTTGCACATTTACACCGATTTAGTGGGGTTTGACGGGCGTAAGGCTTAATTAGCTGACCCGAGACCGCCCGAGCGCGGTTAGTAAAGAACGGCCGCGTCACCTGCAGCGGGAATGCCCCGTTTACACCGGACAGCTGTTCTCGACGCATCAAACTGGGTCGGCGTGTTAATATCGGGAAGGGGAAGCTCCCCGTTCGTTGGGTGTCAGCGTGTCTGTGTCTTGTGTCACTTACGGTTGCTGCTGCAATTAGTCTTGCAGTATCACCTAATCTGGCTGTGTAATTAGCAATTAGCTCCATATCTCTATGTCACTGTAGTAATGAGGGCGTATGACTCTGCAGATCATTAGGGAGAGGAGTGACCCATTGGAACCTGTCGGGGTTGCCGCCCTGACAGTGGACGTGGACTAAAGCCAGGGGCAGGTGTGGCTGTCGAAGGACGCATACATACGCTGTTTGCCTTTAAAGTATAAAGAGCCCAAAGTGATGTCGATTTCACTCTTCAGAGATCGTACTGGTGGGATTTACATATCGCCCTTTCCTCTGTTGTGTTTTTTGGCTGTGAAAGTGTAGGACACCGCCCTCACACACACACACACACACACACACACTCACACAGAGACACGAACCGCTGTGGTCCCAGGGCCCCCACTGTCTGGTCTGAAGAGCTCGGACCTTTGGCCTTTGGCCCCTCCTAGAAACAATGCCTTTCTCTCCCCTTGCTCCTCTGCTTGAGGGGCCGCACTCCTTTCATTCTCCTGGCCATTATTTCTTCTTTCTTCTCCTCTTTCTCTCCGGGCCCTTTGTTCCGCCGGAGGCCGGAGCTGAGCGTGGATTTAATGCCTTCACAGCTGAGGGACCCTCAACAGCTCCAGGTTTTACGTTTGACCTAAGACATAGTCAAGCTTCACGGACAATGTGTTTCCATCTTTGCATATCAACAGTGAGTTGGCGATGAGGTCCTCGGGAGTAGAGTTCTTTCGTGTTTCAGTGATGCAAATTTATGTGGAATGGAGCATTTAGACAATTATGTTATTCACTTAATTTTTTTTTCCACGTATATGTACAATTAAAACATTGAAGTCACTCAGCATATTGACAGTCACTCTTTCCACGAGGCATTATCTGGTACTAATACACCCGATGTTAATGATATTAACAAAGAGATGTTTGTTGAGGAATACAATTATGTTTTTTGGAAATGAAAAGTGTAGTCATTTGAGGTGTTGAACACTTAGCTTAAGGTTGACAGACGGTGGGAGACGTATCAAGGCAGGCCACCTCCATGGAGGCAAAAGGCAGAGATGTTTGAAACGAAACGAACGTAACGGACGAGTGAGCGAATGCGCTAGCCAATGGGAAGCAGGTTGTGTTTGTCGTCCGTCTGCCCGCAAATCCATCTTCTTTTCCCGCCCATTCCTGACCTGTTGCCATGGTGTCAGCCAATGGGGTAAGCTATGGGATGGCAGGTGGTAACGGTACGGGTCAAACGAGTTCACTGTTGGTGGCTTGATGGGGGCTGGGATATGTGGGTATGTGGGGCGGACTGGGGCACAATAATGGGGAGTTGATGTGTTGATAAGGTGGAACTTTGCGCGCGCATGTGGAGGTGTAGAGAACAGGTCTGAGCAGGTTGGGGGGGGGGGGTGAAGTTAGTGATTGTAGCTGAGTATTGATCGAGGCTCAAAGGGCCTTTCCTTTTTTTTTTTTGCGTGGGGGATGTCAGGTATTCTGGACGCACAAAAGAGTATTCATCTGTGCTGGAGCCTCCTGGGGGGTTTGGGTGGAGTTTAATATGGGAGGTGGAGATGGAGGTTGGTTATTGTTGGGGTTTGGGGCCATTGATGCTCAGTTCGGCTGGGTCGCAGGGTCGGAGAAGGAGCGGTAAGGACGGCAGTGGGTGGTGAAGATGGAACACTGCACTGTTTTCCCATTTCGACATTTCAATACAGGCCGCGTCGGGCCAAAGGTCAAAGGTGCAGCACCCATGCAACAGATGGAGAAAATAGTGCTGTGTAGGGTTGGGCTTCAAGAACCATCACACATTGTCCGATTCTTGAGATTCATTTCGTGTGCGACATACACACATACATGGTTACAGTGACAACAGCAAGCACGCAGAACCAAACCTGCACACACACAGTCACAAAAAAGCACCTGATGCAGACATGTTTACTGGCAAAAATACAGGATTAAGATGCACTTGTACACACACAAGCCTGCCACCCCTTCTATTCAGCAGACTGCCCTTCCCCCACTGTGTGGGTGGGTGGTTGAGCATATAGCTGTCCCACCACTTGCTGTTGATTTAGTGGTTTTCTCCAACAACTGGAGCTCAAGCCCCATAATGGCGGTCTATAGCAGTTGGGTGATGTAGGGTGAGGGGCTCTGGGGAGGTTGAAAACCTATTGGAAATTGTGGGGCCCCCACCTACCAACAGAAATGTTCCAGTGTCAGAATCCGAATCTGTACAGCAGCCAAGAACAAGACGTTTCTGGCAGTTTATCGAGGTTCCGAGCGACAGTGGACCAGATGGTGCGAGGACAGCAGCTTACTCTGGTGCAGCAAAATGCTGTTGTTGGGAGCAGCGACGTGGACATGGCGCTCCAGCTGCACACTGCGTGGGTGGTGACGACCAGGTCAAATGTGGTTGGACTCGTGTGTGTGTGTGTGTGTGTGTGTGTGTGTGTAAGTTGAACCAGTCAGAGCCGACGGATGAAGTGTTATTACACCGTTTTGATTCAGCGTTTGTATCAAAGGAAGTCACTCGAAGCGGTCTCTCTCTCTCTCTCTCTCCGTTTGGCTCGCACATCACGCTCCGGCTTCATTCAGCGGCCTCTCCCTTCTTTTCTCTCGCTCTCATCCCCGAACCCTCAGCCTCGCACAGTCGGGAAAGTGTTGGACCTGGCATCGATGTCCAGTTTCAGCACGCACGCACGCAGTATTCCTCTCATGTGCTGACCCGCTGTCTGGGGCGCTCCTTGATTATTTACATCACAAGGCGTATTTATGTATTTCCCAAAAGTTTGACACACTTCTCTTTCCTGTGATATGTCCGATTCTTTTTTTTTAATTTTAATTTTTTAAACTTGCTAATATCCTCTCCTTTCTGTTTCTCTCCGCAGGACCAGGAAACTGCAGATCAGAAACATCCCGCCTCACCTGCAGTGGGAGGTTAGTGCCTCTATTATTTCCCTCGCTCGGATAATTTCCACAGTCTGTTCCCTGTGACCTCACCACATCACAGCCCCTACCGCCCACGACGTAGTATTTTAACATTTTGCGAAATGAGTTGCTCTCGCTCCATGGGGTGCAGGTCCAAGACCCCAACAACGGCAACAGAAACAAAAAAAAAAAAACAAGCCCTCGTGCTAGTGTCTGTGACTACAGCCAGTGAAGGTCCAATATGAGCTGCAACCCGGCAGGGACATTCTTACTCCTCCCCTGTCCATACCCAGCCAGTCACAGGCTGTGGTAGTGGATGAGTGACAGGCTTTTTAGCAAATAACATTATGAGCTCAACAATGTACAGCAAAGCAGCTTCCCGCTTAGCAAACTAAGTCAGCTTTTTGTGTATGGTCCCACTCTTGTACCTTTTACACATAGACGTCTGAGAAGGCTCCCAGCTTTTTGTGAGCAGTGTATGCGTTTTATGAACCATTTTATTTTGAGGTTATATAGTTTTCGGGGGGGAAAAAAAAAAGGGTGGGCTCGTTACAGTGTTCCGGAGCGAGCGTTAAAGGGCCAGTATACTCCATCAGAAGCGCTTGTCAGGTGGTCTAATAGCTTTGGAACCCCCCAACACACACACACACGCCTTTCCGAAACCAACAGTCTGACATTCACACGCACTTCGTGCAGTCTGGAGGTGTAAAGGTAAGCAGGGATTGAACCTCTCTCTTTTTTTCGTTCTGGACAAAACTATTTGCGTCACTTTTCACGCGACCACCCGAGTGCAACCCTACGAATGTCGTACAAGAGAGACTGTCTGACAATGTGCTCCCTACATTTAAACACCATCACGTCTCCCCCTCTCTTTATAACGCCCGGCTAGCCACTCCACTTTCTAGTGAGACTGAAAGAGTCATTTTATACTGCAGGAACCCTCGGAAACGTTACATTTTTCGGGCATTGCTCCACTTTCCACAAAGTTCTAAAACGACTCAAATTCTTCCAGAAGCCACAAGTGTTCTTTTGGAGCGAACAGACCTGAGCAGCTTGAATCTGTAGTGGTGTGAAAAGAGTCTTACTCCCACTCACGGTAGTCAGAACGAAACTGCTTTGTGTGACTGATGAACTGAGTTCTGACAGGCAGATGTTCGATGACAGTGGAAGCCTGTCTTCGTGAAGTGCAGGGAGTGGAATGGAGTAAGCAGTACAAGCCTTATCGAGGCTGGCTTGCAGCGCAAAGCGCGAGTCACAGCAGCATCAGTGTCGGAATGAAGGCTGAACACGTGGGATGTGCGTCGGTCGCCTGCGCAAAGAAGTGACAACCCTGGCAGCCATGCACACCTGCACTGGGCAGTGTTTCTCTGGATGGAGGTACGGAACTGAACTGGCTCCGATAGACAGCCAGCTGCCCCCTCCACTCTGAGAATCTGGCCCAGTGTGGATGTTAAAGCGTGTAATGCCACCCAGGCTGACCTCGCTGCAAATATTTGCACCACTGGAGGCGTGTGTGTGTGTGTGTGTGTGTGTGTGTGTGTGTGTGTGTGTTTACCTCAGTGGGCTGATGGTGAAGCATGGGCCGGAAACCACAAATCTAGTTGTGGATTTATTTGATGGCTCAAACCAAAAACCACTCACAGCTTTGTGTGGAAATGAATGAGTTTCCGTTGAAGCTGCAGGTTGCAGCGCAGCTGAACGATGATTCCGATGGGAGCCCGGTGATTAGAATCAAACATTAACTAACTGTCATGAAGTGCATTTACATGCGCACTAGTATCCTGGTTATCACCGGGGTTTTGGAGTATCACGGTTATGCCTTTCACATATAAAGATCATATCCTGTCAGAAACTTTGATAAGGCTTTATCCCGGTTTTGAGAAAACCTAGATATGCTCCTAACCAAAAAGAAGACCCTGAAACCAGGATACTGTGAAATGTAAACGCCTGAGCCAGGTTTTTGATCATGCTTTGTTGGCACAGGACATGGTGAGTGAGATAGTAAGAAATCAAGACGCAACTGCAGGCGATCAGAAACCCGGATACTGTTCAAATCATGTTTACAGGGATACGAATAACCAAGTTTCTCCACGTAAACATGTCCCAAAAATAAGATCCAAACCAGGATACGAATGCATATGTATTGGATGGGCTAACTGTTGTGGTGTCACTTCAGCTGGCTACGGTAACATTTCACAACCGCAAGTAGCTGATTGGGCAGCCGCAGTGAGGAAGGCAGAATGTTGCGCTGTGAGTTTGATGCACTTTGACGAACCGCCGTACCAACAAACGAAAATTGAACATTTTCACCTGTTTTCTTTTGCTTTGTTCAGAGACATTATTGAGGTTACCGAACCTTGAATAACATTTCTGTATACAGCTGTGTGGCAAGCGCAGGCAACAGTGTTAAAACTAGTTGTATTCTATGTATAGGAATATCCGAGACAAATGGTTTCTCCACAGGACAGGAGGACCAAACAGCTTGCTGACGAAACACGAAAAGCGCAATGAAAATACTGCGATGCTGTCAATCCCCCCACACATCTCTCCAATAATATCATCACTTTCTGAAGACCGTAAATGTAGAAGTGCTTTGAACAAACACGTGCTATAGCTATTTAAACGAAAATAAAATGAGGATGCTTTTTCCTTGGATGAAACCTCGACACTCCCGCTCTCGCGTCTCTGTTTTTATCCTCCCACCGGCTCCTCTTGCATCTCTGCTGAATCTCGGTTCCCTTCACTTTAAGCTGTTGATTCCTCAAACAAGCTCTAATGCAGAGGATGGGAATGTGGGGGAGGATCAATCCGCTCCATGCATGTGGTGTGTAGCTGTGTGTGTGTGTGTCTGTGTGCACCCTTATTGTTTCCGTGAGGGCGTGGCACACTGCCTGCCTCCTCTGGCAAGCAAGTGCCTGTGGGAGTGGCTGTGTGTGTGTGTGTGTGTGTGTGTGTGTGTGTGTGTGCGTGCGTGTGCGTGCGCCAGATGCTCACCCTCCCCTCCGACTCTCCCTCCGCTGCTCTGATCCTGCAGTGGCGTGTCCACAGGAGGGCGACGTCTCTCCGCAAAACGGACTGAAACGTGTCATTTGCACATGCCTCTGACCAGTAACGAGGGTCCGAGGGCCTCAGCATCCCGACAATAAATGAATAATCCCGCGGGACAGAAGTGCTGGCACCGAGGAGGGACGTGGGAAACACTCTTTGCTTCAAAATAAAAGCATGTTAGATAAAGCAGAGGAAAAAAAGGTGGCAGCATGATCAGGACTACGCCGTCGCTGAACGCACATATTGCGACGGCTTTTGCACATCGCTTATATTTGCGTGCCATTTTAGAAGCGAAACCAAAAGAAATCTCAGACGGTTCTTAGTCGTAGACATTTGCAAACCTGTGCAATTTCGGCTTTGTTGTGTTTTCATCTCGTCCAAAACAGGTGGCAAAACCAGATTTCTCTGTTGTTGTGTGTAATGATAATCTATAAGCAGCAAAACCTCTTTAAGGTTAGAGCCAGCCTGTTCGACAGCTAAACTGGGGAGCCTGTTTGTCCAGCTGCTAAGAGTTACATTTTGCTCTTAAGTGAAAGATGAAAGAAATTTGACAAAATCCTTCACCTTTGCTTGTACTCGCAAACCTAAAAGCTCAAATCAAGTTCTTAAAAATACTCCGGAGGTGTCTGAAGTTGGTGAAGAGTAGACCCTAGATGTCATGTTTTGGAGTCGCTGTAAACAAAAAAACCAGCATTAATCATGATGAAGAATGTGTGTCTGAGGACATTCGTTTAAGACTATTATTTGCATTGCTTGTCAATGTGGTACTAAATACTCCAGCGGTAGGTTTGTTTTTCCTCTCCATTTCAGCTACTCCTATTCATACATGGAAATGTCAATATCTTTATATCTATATTTATGCTGCATATGTGGGAGATATGCATTTTTTTTGTGTCAGTTTTTCATGTTAAATGCTGCCGGAGATATTAAGGATTTCACACAAATACAGTTGACTTCAACTTTGAAATCCCGCATGTTTTTGCAGAATAACTTATTACAGAGTAAGCCTGTTTTAAAGAGTGACCCATAAGGCATCTGCCTCCCACTGGCTGCATACATGTGATGAACCATGTGATCACCTGAGAGCTGCTGTTAAAGGTTGCTCTCACACTCCACTGTAAGTAGGAGCAGGGCGCCCAATGCTCACACTTTTTTATTTTTTTTTACCCCCAAGTGGGCTCTCGAGAGCCTTCTGAAGTGTGATTCTCAGACGCTTGATGAACACAGGCCCATGGAGGCTCGACGCTGACTGCAGCTCCACTTTGGTTCTCAGGGGTAGAGCATAAACATCTGGGCCCTGTGCAAATGCAGTCTCAGTGGGCTTTCTTCTTCCTCAGTGTGTGTGCCAGTCAATCACAAATGTTAAGCCCTCTCCCCTTGGTGGATCCCTGTCATTGTGAGGCCTTCTGCCCATCCAGGCCCTATCATCTGCACCAACAATGCGCAACCTTTTGTGTCGTCGGGGCCGGTCATTGTGTTAACGTGGATGTGATTTTAGAGCGTTCTTCTTCACATTTAACTGCTTTGCTCTTTAGTTCCGTCTGTAATGATGATGGAAAACCTACAAGATCGAACTGGACGTCGCGTCTTTGCGAGTGCTTGTTTTGTATCCATCCAGGGGGGATTGCATTTAACTAAACCGTGTTGCCAAGGTCACACGACTGTTCTTGTTTTATTTTCTTAGGCTTCGTTGTATTCTGAAATGTTTGGTCTTTCCCACGTGAACTGACTGCATTCTTTCCTCCCTCTCTCTCTCTCTCTCTCTCTCTCTCTCTCAGGTGCTGGACGGTCTGTTGGCCCAGTGTGGAAGCGTAGAGAACTGTGAACAAGGTAAGACTTCGGCGCGTTACCCTTATTTACCTTCCAGCCTCTCTGATCTTTTGCTTTGGTTTGTGTACGCCGCTGACTTCTGCCATATATGGGCCATTTTATAAACATTTTTTTTTTTCTATTTTACATTAAACGTTGCTTTCTCAAGAGCAGGAACAGCACAAGGCGAGCAAAGACCCCAAAGCGTTCCCATTCGTTCCACGCGTCACTGTGGCGGCCCCAAGTGGTAGCCGGTCGATCTGTCACAGTGAGGAGGGAGCGGCCCTGGTAGTAGACTGACAGCGGCTGATTTACCTGTCAACCTCACGGGCTTCAACGCGGGGATGGAGGAGCAAACGGGACACCCTCGCCCGCTCCGGCATCAATCCGACGACATGGCATTCACGACCGTTGCTCCCTCCCAGCAGTTCTACAGTTCCACATATGGGCAGAAATGATAAAGTTAACCGCTAACAAGGAAAAACACGTAACGCCTGATGGCTGCTGCTCCAAAACTGATGCCACAGAATGGCACTGATAGGGAGCACACCAACAGACAATTTTATATTAGTTTATTCCCGAAAGGATGTGAGGGAGCAATAAAATCTGGTACATGAGCCCAGATGGAAAAAAAAAAAAAAGAAGCAGGGCTGCAACTAAAGATTAGCTTGGTCTATTCAAAATCAGAATAGAGTGAAAAGTGCCTGTCACTGTTTTCTCGAAACCCAAAGAGACTTCCTCAAATGTCTGGTTTTTCTCGGTGCCATGGTCCCAAACTCAAAGATTTTCCGTTTATTATCACGCAAGATAAAGAAAAGCAGCAAATCGTCATAACGTAGAAGCTGGAACTATAGGGGAACGTTTGGCATCTAGGCTTCCGGATCTCGGGTCGGAGATGGGAGGAGCGAGGATGGGAGGAAGCAGTATTAGCTGACGCACTGGATCCCTACAGATGGCTATATGGATGGCTGTTAATCACAGATTCGGTTAGCGACTGCGCTGTATGCTGTTGATTCAGAGATCTGTGAGAAGCTCGCCATGACACAATGCTATTCATAATAACTACTCCTAATATACATATGTTGTTATTATTACTATTATTATTAGTAGTATGTCTCTTCTAATTTGTGGATTGGTGCAACAGATATTTTTGAGATTTCACTTCACCCAAAATGAAAGAAATGGCCATTTCACCGATTGCCACAGAGAGTCTCCCAACACACAGTGCGTGTTGAAACGGTTCAGACCTAAAAGAGTTGGATGTCGGATTGAGGTTTCGTGAAAAAAAAACGACAGGACTGTGGGGAAAAAAAAAAGGCTCAGCAGCGTCTCGACTATGTATGTAAACTCAATCTTTTTCCAGCAGATCGTCGAATAGCGTCGCCTTTTATTGGAAGCGTTAGAACGGCTTCGTCTATTTGCTGCTTTCAGATCCCTTTGTCGAAAGGCAAAAGAATCGACTGCTCAGCGCCCAAACGCGTGGCAAAAACACACCCGATCCCTTGTTCGCGTACAGCTTCCCGAGAAGGGCAAATAAGAATTCCAGTGGCCCCACACACTTCCTCTCTGGCTGCTTGAAGCTGACGCCATCACGAACATCCGTGCAGGTTGCCTGTGTGTAAAACAAACACAAGGAGGTTTGGTTTTATTCCAGCAGTCATTAGACTTGTGACGAGCCACAGTGCAAGAGACGGCCAGTTGACCTTGTGTGTAGATTGATAAATGCACCTGCACGTTCTCGCGCCCTTAATGGGACGTCACGTGCCTCTGTGGCGTCGGATAGCGCCGGCTCAGCTGCGGTCTGGAGAATCAACCCCCTGACTCTTTCAGTTCTTTCCTTTCAGCATCACATGTCGTCTTTTCACGTTGCTTTATGCGTGTGAATGAATTTTTGGTGCGCATTTGTGTTCAAATTGGGGGAGACACAAGAAGTGTTTTGACTCGAATTGAAGTGAACGAATGAAATGCGGAGAACCGAAGGCTCTGCGTTTTGCGGGTCCAAAGTGAGTGTTCAACGACAAAGCCAAGCTCTTGGGCCTCCAGACCTACATCAGGGCAAAAAACGGGCTCGCGTTGATCCAGAAACTCGTACTCATCCATCACACTCGTGGCCATGAGCAATGCTAGTATTAATAATTAAATAAACACACTTAAATGCACTGAGGTTGAAACTAAAGCAGTTTCTGATGACAAAAGCGCTAACTTATTGTAGTAATGTCTTACTGTACAGCGGTTTCCCACCACTGACCTTAGCGCCACCAGAATTGAATTTGGGCAAATCAGCATCTGAGTCAACGTGTGAGGATGCAGTCTTCCTTCTCCAGCAGCCCACTTTGTGATTGCAGTTTTTTTTTTCTTCTTTTTTTTTTTTTTTTAGCAGACGCTTTTATCCAAAGCGACTTACACATGAGAACATTCACAAAACGAAGGCGCAGCTTCGGGAGCATTTTTGGGGTTCAGTATCTCGCTCAAGGACACTTAGCTGCATTCCGATTGGCAGGCAACCGTTCTGCCACCAAGCCACAGCCGCCCTCTTAAAAAAAAAAGTACCAAAGAAGTCCATCCATCCATCCACCCACCCACCCACTCTTTTCTCTCTCTCTCTCTCTCTCTCTCTCTCTCTCTCTCTCTCTCTCTCTCTCAGTGAACACAGACAGTGAGACTGCAGTGGTCAATGTCACATATGCGTCCCGGGAGCACGCCAGGCAGTAAGTTCCTCCATTCCTTTAATATCACACACGCTCTTCCTTTTATTACCCTCCTCTTTCTAAAAGTGTTTAAATACATTTTTTTTAGATTGTTCTTGGCGCCATTTCAAAATCGCGTACTTATTTGATATTTTACAGAATACTTTAGTGGGTCAGGGATATATTTTTGTATTTGCGCCCGGTAAATAGCCTTTCTGTACTGTGTATCTGTGCAGACACTCTAAAGAAGCTTTTTGTTTTGTTAAATGTGTAATCAAATAACCAACGTTCCAGTGTTATAATATAGATGCATAGAATTGGAAAGCATCTCAGTGAAACTGTAGTGAGGTTTTCAGCAAGCTTTAGGCGCTACGCTCCACCTGTGCCATCTAGTGGCCATTTAAAGGAACTACCACTGGAAACTCCGGCTCCGCTTGTGAGCCTCATCTCACGTCTTCACAATAGTGGAGGAAGCACTGCGATCTCTTTCTTAAATAAAAGCACTGTAAAAATACTCTATTACAAGTGACTATCCTGCATTCAAACTTTTAGGAACTAGAAGAACAAAAGTATTGGCAGCAAAATATCAATCAGGTAAAGTCATCGCTGGGCAACCGAGTGGTCCCTGTCGGAGCAGCGTTTTCCTGCGGTAGCTGGTTTGCGTTGGAGCGGACCGAATAACAGTGCACACAGACACTGTTGGGTAGTTTAATCTGTAACAATGCAGCATATTTTATCAGCTGATTTGGTATAAAAAAAAAAAAACATTTGCTCTTCAAGGAACTCTGATTATAACTGAAACAAAAGACAAAAACGTAACGCAAATGCAGCATAAAAACATTCAGATGGTTTAAATGAAATCTGTAGGGACGCTGCTTGTGCGCCCTCCCTCCATGCTGAGTGCTGCAACATGACCCTCTGCTCGTGTGCCGTGTCCCTCTCAGAGCCATCCAGAAGCTGAATGGCTACCAGTTTGAGAACAACGCCCTGCGCGTCTCCTACATCCCAGACGAGAACTCCGAGCTGGAGGGAGGCCAGCGAGGGCCCGATAACGGCCGGCGCCATGCTTACGGGCCCCGCGGCGGGCCCCGCGGCGGGTCCCCGAACTCCGGGATGCCGCCCAAGCCGCCGCACGCCGACATCCCCCTGAGACTGCTGGTGCCCACGCAGTACGTCGGGGCCATCATCGGCAAGGAGGGGGCCACCATTCGCAACATCACCAAGCAGACGCAGAGCAAGTGAGTGCCCACGTTATCTGTGCGTACACGTGTCTTCCTATGTGATGGTGGTGTCAGAATGAAAACCAGAATAGCAAATGTTTTTCAGTAACATATGTACAGTCCCACACACTCTTAGAGTCAGGGCCTGGGAGTTCAGTAATGCAGAGTGATCCACCTCAATTGGGAAAAGGCTGCTGAGGAGGACATACGATCACTAACTTGCTCTGAATCGAATACTACGCTGCATTAAAAATCGACCAAAAAATGATTGTGGGCCTGTATTTATCCAAACGTCTCAGGATCACTCCTAGGAATCGCCTCGGAGTAAAGTCGCTCCGACCTCAGAGCAGGACTGAGAATCAAGTGTCCTACGGCGACTGTCGCTCAGGAGGGAGTGTGACGTCACTGTTTTACAACACTCAGAGCAGCAGAGTAGAAATCATGATACGTTGTTGTAGTTTTTCCTGACAGTTGTGGTTTCAAGTATTAGATAAGGGCAAATATCAAAATGAAGACGTTGCAACATGTCTGTGTATACAGGCACATATCTTGTAACCTGGTAGACCATTTACCAATATGCCATTTACATAGCAGACTTAACAAGCCACTAGCGTGTGTCTTTTAAAAAAAAAAACAAAAAAAAAAAAGGAAGACTAACTAAAAAGGTTAGGGTTAGGAAGCTTCTTATTTTACCCGTGTCACAGCATGTCTCCCAGTCTCGGGAAATACACCGCAACAGCAAGAGTGTGTTCAGAGTAAAATGGCACGCACAAAATCTTCATGAGGAGCTGTAGGAATGATCAAAGTTGGAGTTATTACTGCTGAAAACCGGCGGTTGTGACGGAAACATCAGTGTTGCCGGGCGGCATTTTCCCCAAAAGCGCCTGACGTGGTGCGGGCCCGTGTCCTTTTTGCATGTGTCCTCCTCCGCGTCCCGCTCAAAGCGCAGTCACGAAAACGGCTTCGCTCGTTGCTTGATGAGCACAGGGCCCTTGGTTCGGAAAAGAAAACAAAAGAAAACTTCTAACCTTCGTGGACTCTCGAAGGTCACACCATCTGTGACCTTAAAAAACGAACCTGGACAAATGAGGCCTTTTATCTGTCTGCGTTACCTTCTGCCGTTGTCTCCGCTGACTCCGCTCGGTGGAAGCAAGAAAGCAACATGCAAACAGAAATAAAAGCTTGCACACTTGGATTACTAAAGCACACCAAAATGGGGTTTTTTTTCCCCCCATAGAAATATCAAAAACCCCTGTTCTGCAAAACAAAAACGTAATATTCTAGCAATGACACGTTCACAAGAGAGTGGCGGCCCCCACATTACTCCTACACACGTCACGTTCAGTGCCCTTACGCATACGTTGCCTATACATCCGTGTACATTTAAATGTAACTTGCATCTGTGTTCCATTTGTATAATAGTTTATCATAGTCCCATTTGCAGATTTATGTGTGCATATAAAGCAGTGTGCTAGACCCCCGTTACCTTGATAACTCCTCTACTGAACTCGGGAAGTACTGCTCCCAGTGACTTAATGAAGAGATTCTGGTCTTTCTCGGTCGCTGCAGGATTGACGTGCACCGCAAGGAGAATGCAGGCGCTGCTGAGAAGCCGATCAGCATCCACTCCACCCCCGAGGGCTGCTCAGCCGCCTGCCGCATGATCCTGGACATCATGCACCAGGAGGCGAAAGACACCAAGACGTAGGTTTTAAACAACAGTCCAACATGGTGTATTCAAATGAGGCAGCACAGCATGGTCCTGGACAGTTTACCCTAATGAAGGCTGTTTATCTACTGTATATCCAGCAGTGAAATATTTGGCTCCAAATGACCAGTGGTTTTCCGTTTGCAGTGCCGATGAGGTTCCGCTAAAGATTCTGGCTCACAACAACTTTGTTGGGCGCCTGATCGGGAAGGAGGGACGCAACCTGAAAAAAGTGGAACAGGACACGGACACCAAGATCACCATCTCCCCGTAAGGCGCACACACACACACACACACGCGCTGAGCTCCCTCATTGTACGTTTCAAAGACCCGATTCAAGATTGTGAATTAGGTTCAGAAGATCATTTCGGCGGTGCTTAATGGGATACAGAAATATACATACTGTACATTTTATAATGCAATACATACAACACATCAAGGTACGCAAAGCTTTGTAGCAGCTTTTAAAATAAACTGATCAGTGATCAGCTATATGTGTCAGTAACCACTCCCCTTGTAACGTGTGCAGTCTGCAGGATCTGACGCTGTACAACCCAGAGAGAACCATCACCGTCAAAGGCGCCATTGAAGCCTGCTGTCTTGCCGAGGTGGAGGTCATGAAGAAGGTCAGAGAGGCCTATGAGAACGACATTGCTGCTATGAATGTGAGTCTGCACGCATGTCCGCGCGCGCGCACACACACACGCACACACGCGCACTTGTAAACCTCCAGATGGTTTCTAACCCGCAGCCTTCTTCTCTACAGCAACAGACCCACCTGATTCCTGGGCTCAACCTGGGTGCTCTGGGCCTCTTCCCCTCCTCCTCCAACATGCCCCCTCCCCCGCCGGGAAACGCCGCCTCCGGTGCTCCCTATGGTTGCTTTGGGGTAAGAAGACCTGCGCTGTAAATACCCTGAGAGAGACGGCAGTGCAAACTAGTGATATTACTGCCTGCCCTAAACCCATTCCCTTTACGTCAACAGCGTACCAGTAACGCTGGCGTTGCATCAGCTGATTGGAGTTAAAATGTTTCCTAATATTAATTGTTGCATGAATCGCATTCAAGGCCAGGCAACTTTATTTACATAACACACTTCATACAGAGGGTAAATAAATTCAAGTTGTAAGGTCACTGACAAAGCAGAGGGACGTGGTTCACCATGTGTGATGGTTACAGTGCAGATCACTGTAATTAGGTCTGGCAATATGAGTAACTTAGTGCCGCTAAACCTGGTCCACACAAATGAAACGATATTTGTGGGATGTCTAAGTTTGAATCTGATCCAAATCTTACCCTATCATTGTCCTAGTGATTATTTAGCAGATAAACCCAGTAATCAAAAAAAAATTCTCGGAAAGAAACCGAGCCTTCAGATCCGGCTCCCTTCAGAGAGCCGTAATTCCCATCACCAGTGCAAACCACCTTCTTTAATGCGCTGATTTTGTGTCCACTTCATTTGAAGGTGTGGTGGGTTGAGGGACAGTCGAAAGTGGGGAAAATAATTAGTTTAAAAAGCCTCTGGTACACTCAAAAATGTGTGGCGCCCAAACTAAAATTAAGGTTGTTGTTTTGTTTTTCCCGAAATGAGTAGTGGGTAGTCAGCAGATGATGGTGCCCACTGTTTCTTGTTCATGATTAGACACTACAACCACTGTCCCCTCTTTATGTAACTTTGTCCATATCAGTTTTATTTAGTGCATTTGCACCAGTTTCTCCTTATTCTGAATAGCACAGAGGGATTGATGATGTCATCAAGAGATAAATGCTACCACAGAAAGTGTCTATATTAGCCTGTGTTGACGGCTCTGTCCAAAATGTTTAGGGCAGCAGCACAATGTACATTTTGGTTCAGGCTGATTTTGCATTTCCACTTGGATCACACTCCCAATTTAAGATATCATCGAGCTATGATGCTGTAATGCTGGCTGGCATTCATTTTCACCGGTCTTGATTAAAGGCAGATTATTTTGTATTGGCTTAAAGATCCCCTCCAGAAAGGTTTTAATACTCTGGGACCCTTTTAAATAAGATTTAGTCTGGGTCTTTTTTTACCAAACGTTTTAGTACCTAGTTAAACGTTCTTAAAATGACATCTCCTCCCTCTCACTAAATGAACAGTCCATCATCTATGAATATTCAAATATCGTTCACTTCAAAAGTTTAACCGCTGAACACAAGATGTCTCCAACGTCGCTGAAAAGTCCATTCTCGGCACCTGTGCGCTTAGAGGTTCCAGGTTTCCACGTCACACTTGTGTAAGTTGCATGCTGGCTCGTGGTTGGCCTGTAAACTAGCTGTTACGATTATAAATCCTGCTTGACACCCTCTCCCTTCAGCGGATCGGTGTGAAAACAAACTCTGCGCGCACGTCATTCTGCGCGGAGAAGCGCAAACGTCACGATGAAGTTAACCATAAGCAAAGCACATTTTTGCCTTGAGGGGAATACCGACTAAAGTCCCAGCGACAATATATTAGTCCTATAACACGTATTCAGTTCACGCAGTTGACTTTTCGCTTTGCGTGCTTTCAGGCTCCAGAGCAGGAGACTGTGCACGTATACATCCCGGCACAGGCAGTGGGAGCCATCATTGGAAAGAAAGGACAGCACATCAAACAGCTGAGCCGCTTCGCTGGGGCCTCCATCAAGGTCTGTACTTCACAAAATGATCACACGCGCTACATGTCGGTTAGGGAAACCTATCACAGTCATTTCCAAAAATTCTACTTTTGTTGCACCCTTGTTTACACGTTCTGTTTGATTTAAACTCCAAAGTATCTTCTTACTTGCTAAAATCTAGGTGAGACAAGCTCTCAGTCCGTAAAAATGGAGGCCACCCTAAGTCATTACTGCGTGCTCACAGCAGTAGCAGCAGCGAGGGCTCTTTACCCTGAGTTCCTGCCCGTGGAGCTCGCAGAGGCAGTATAAAGCCTTGATAAGAAGCTCTGCAGACACTACTCAGGGCTGAGAAAAAAAACCACTGCAGAGACCTCCTCTGCATGTTTTTCAGGAAAGAAAAACATTGAATGCAAATTCAAATTTGCAGTTGAAAATGTATCATTTTGATCTACGCTGGAATGTATGTATCAGGTCTCAAGCAATTAAACTAAATGCAGTGTTATTATGGAGCGCACAATAATATGTTTTGGTGAAGAACCCATGGCTTCATTGTGTCCCCCCCACTTCTGAAACCAACCAAACCCTTGAAAGTGACAGGGATTTATGTCTCCTATCCTCCAGATCGCCCCAGCTGAAACTCCAGACTCTAAAATGAGGATGGTGATCGTGACAGGACCCCCTGAGGCTCAGTTTAAGGTACACACTAACAAGACATTTCCAGTTGATAAATATGAATCCCATTTATTTTGCATAGTAATTTAAATGGTGTAACAAACCGCTGTTGAGATTGTTAACCCTCTTTGTCTCCCTCCTGCAGGCTCAGGGCAGAATCTATGGCAAACTGAAGGAGGAGAACTTCTTTGGGCCGAAGGAGGAGGTCAAGCTGGAGACTCACATCAAGATGGCCGCTGCCGCTGCAGGAAGGGTCATTGGCAAGGGAGGCAAGACGGTAAGCCACCTGAACCTTACCTTCAGTCTCTACTTGCAAAGCATGCATTGGTTGCCACAGCCAGATTTCCGTCCACTGAAGTGTCTTCAACACTCAGCTGTCAACTTTGAAAACTAACCTCCACCTGTTTTGCGTCAAACCTACAATGTTCTGCCATAAGGTCGTTATTTTCTCCTAAAGTAACAAACGTTTGTGCCTCCAGGTGAATGAGCTGCAGAACCTTACAGCAGCTGAGGTGGTGGTCCCAAGGGAACAGACACCTGATGAAAATGACCAGGTCATCGTCAAGATCAATGGACATTTCTACGCCAGCCAGGTACTCCTGCTACTCTGTTATCGCATTAGGATTTAACATATATAACTTTTGCATTGCATGTTACCACTTCTCACTTGCATTAAAATAAAAAACAACCAAAAAAAACCTGGTTACTGTAACAAACCAAATAAAACGTAACAATGACTTAAAATACAGTTTAACAATATGTATGGTTTTGTCATTAATACTTAACACAACAGGCTATGCTCACTATGCTAGCTCTGTAGGGCTAATCTGTAATTATGCCTAGCCCCATAAGCATAGCTACCTAAAAAAATGATAGCATTTATCAGTGACAAATGTCATGTGGTTATCTTCCTTGGCTTGGCTCTTGACAGGTATTTCTTTATGATACGTGATAGCTGCGTTTCCTTGTCTACAAAACTTACTTGTGGTGTACCTCATGTGTCGATTCCGGGGCCCCGTTCTTTTCTCTATTTACATGCTTCCCCTTCGGCACATAATTAGTAGGCATAAAGTATCATTACATTTTTATGTAGATGATACATGAATTGATTCTTTTGGCCGCTTGTAACAAGCTGTAAACACACACTGTTGATATGGTGAACAGTAGCTAATTAACACATCCAACGGACACAGAGCAACATTAGCATTCCCTCTTGAGTCCTGTTCCTGTCCACCTGACAAGTATATTCCAATATTCACTCTCCTTTTACTTCTGGTTTGGTCTCCACCAAATCATGAGAAAAATATCTGGCTCTTTAGCAGCTAAATGCTCCACTAAGTTCACCGGCTAGTCGCTGCTATAGATAACAGGTAACAAGTGCAGCTTTTAAAAAAGCCACACACCATTCTCATCTTTTCTCTGTCCTCCAGTTGGCTCAGAGGAAGATCCGGGACATCCTGACCCAGGTCAAACAGCCACAGAAAGGCGGGATGGGCGTGGGCTCCGGCCCTAACCCCCAGGGCTTCACAGAGATGGGCAGCCCTACGCAGGGACTGACTCAGGAGCACCAGCCGCGCAGGAAGTGAGGGTCCCCACATCCTCCTCCTCCTATCTTGTGCCCACACCCCCCCCCCCCCCCCCCCCCCCCAAACCCCCCACCCCCCACCACCACCAGCCCCCCCACCCCCCCCCACAACCGCAACGAGACGGACGGGGGGGGGGGGCAAGAGGAGGGACGACCCCAACCCCCCACCGCGACAAGGGGGGAGGAAGAGGAGGGGG
>WNGW01000002.1:1402550-1420917 GCA_011952105.1 Coreoperca whiteheadi | reverse complement strand
TTTTAAATTTAATTTTAAAAAAAAAAAAAAAAAAAAAAAAAAAAAAAGATCATTTCATTTTTGGAGCGGGTGGGAACGTCAGGGTCCCTCGCCCCCTCTCTTGCGCTGGTCTCCATCGTGTTCGTTTTTCTCCTTCTGTTCTAGCCCATTTGATTTTCTTTCTTTTTCCTCCTTTTGTTTTTTTTTTGTTTTTTTGTTTTTTTTTTTTGTTTTTTTTTTTTACAATCGATATTCTGACTCTGAAAATCGTTGAATTCGATCACGTTTTGTTGTTTTGTTTTTTGAATGCACAAACCTATTAACAAAACAGCTACTAAATACGATGAACTACTAACCCGTAGCTCCGTACATGGACGGTAACTGTGCCAAACACACAGCAAGGGGCTCAGTCAAAAATGCAGTATAGAGCCATTTTGAGCTAATAGCCTGTAATACTGATCTCGTAGACGAGGTCTTAAGATAACTTCAGTAGTATTTCAGAGTGAAGGTTGCTACATTCAGATAGTGATAGCTCATCTTGGAACTGAGCTCTTCTCGTCTTGTTTTTGTACGTACAGCAGAGACCGTACATCACATGGTTGTTGTGTCTCCACACGCGAAAAGAAACGGAGGCGCGCCCCCTACATGCCGCCTCCCGCTCCCGCTCCTGCACTGGGGCAGTAAGAGCGGCCCACACAGATCGAAGCCTGCATCCCGAGTGGGACAGAAATCGTTCGATCTTTCATCTGGTTTTCCTCTCTGCCTGCAAGGAAATCGGATCTGGATCGTTTCTGGGCCCAAACGTGAACCCTCAGTCCTTTTTCCTTTTTATGCAAGTTGAGCGATATATTGATAAGTTGCGTCAGCTAGGACAGGGTTCGGCAGTGTGAGGTGCCACACGGTGTAAGAAAAGAAAATCATTATAGTTGCCGCATACTAAAATGTAAGCATCAAACCTAACATGATTTAGTTGTTTCAAGCTTATTTCAAGACCGTTTAAAGGGCCATACCAGTGCATGTTTTATCCCAATAATTGCTACATGATATTTTTACTGTATATTTTCTAAAACTTAGCATATATGATATATGTCCAAACATACCACCATATTTAGATTTGTGAATCTCGATTGGTTTCCGTTCTTTTGACTATAATAGGAAAATTCACTTTGACAAGTCATGCTGGATTTGGATCATACACATTTTCTGTCGGGGCACCGCACCCCCCCCCCCCACCCCGTCTCCAAGCACCTGCCTTGATTTGACACTTGACGCTGATGTAAATGACCCAACAAATTTCCAATTAAAGGTACCCCATGGAGCTTTCTCCCGAATAAATGAAAGTTCCGTTCACGTTCGGTGTTTATCGCCAGAAAGCATCGTGCGTATCCTGGAAACGTTGAAACCTGCAATAATGGATTTTTTTTTTTTTTTTTTTGGCCGCAAAAAACGAGCTCTAAAACACAACGCTGACATATTATTACCATTTAAGGTGATAAGGCGAACTTGTTGGCAAACTGTTGCCTATTTACACATCTAGCAGATCTAGCAGGGCGTCATTATTATCCCTCTGGAGTCATGTTTCTGTCCACCTGTTCACGGAACCCCTGAGAAACATATCTGACCCTTTAGCTGCTAAATGCTCCACTGTGTTCTCCAGCAGATAGTGCTTAAAGGTGTTATTAGAGCACCTTTAAGTCGCCGCAGCCTGACTGGCGTGGTCTAGTGAAATGCAATGAAATGAATGGAAAAGCCCATAAATCTAAAACACTACCACGTGCTTTAGAAAATGCTCAGCACTAATGCAAAGTATAGGCTATGCAGTAAATGGGGTAAAACCTCACTGGTGTTGTCCTTTTATTTAAAGACTGGAAGCATGGAACTTCAGAGTTTTGGTTAAACTATCTTGTCCAGCAGCAGAGAGCAGCTTTTGCTTTATAGACCTTCCAACATGTAGCTCAGCCCTGACAGACGGTAAAAGAAAACTGACAGACGGACTCCATGCTCCTGCAAGGACAGTTTGCAAAAAAACCCAAACAAAACCAGTGCAAACTCCTCATGACCCTCAGCAGAGACGGGCTCCGAGTCTCGACAAATTCGAAAGAAAACGGAGACCCGGCCAGGGGGGCAACCCTACCGAGACGAAACAAACAAACCTCTTGACACATAACTAGGAACGCTACCTCAAAACGTAAGCAAACTCAGCCAGAAGATTGTTTATATTCTTTTCTTTTATTACAAGACAAGACAAGACAAGAGCAAACAGTCAGTCAGTCAGTCAGTCAGTCAGTCAGTGGGACAGACATGCAGACATAGAGGACGGACAGACTATGTCACAGTCACAATTTTAGTTTTGTTTTGCCACTCTTCGACTTTAATTTATTTTTCATTTTTTGAAATGTTACCTCTCCAGCTTCGAGATGGAACTGTAAAAATACACGAGTAAAAAAAAAAACAAAAAAAAAAACCCAACAAAAAAGACAAAAAAACCCCCAATATGGACACATTGTGGTGTGGGGGTGGCGTGGGCAGCCGGGGACGAGGATTTTCTTCGTGTGTGGGGTAGAACATTCGGTAACCTGATGTGGTGTTAACTTTCACTACCGGGAACAGTTTCTAACTGTTCCAAGCTGATTCTAGCCAGTCACCTCACTTTGACTCAGTTAATTAAATTAAACAGCGGAGTTAGTTTATTTTTTTTTGTGGGTTTTTTTTTTACCTGCCTCCACCGCTAAAACGACCCACAATCCTCCTTCAGCTCCGCCCTGCTGCCCCACTTCCCCTCCCTGTGATTTCACCTCCTGAATCAAGGGGGCACGACACCTGTAATCATGTAATTGTTTTGTTGATCTACCTCTTGGGAAAAAAAAAAAATAAAATAGGTAAATGGTAATTTTTTCTTTGGAAAAACCACACAAAAATTACAAAAAAAAAGTTGCTTGAAAGAAATATAGGTAAATGAATAACTGGGTAGCAGCATCTCCATATACTGTAGTGGATAGTCTATTAAAGGAAAAAAACTTTTACTTCTTCCAAAGATGATTTTGTTTTCTTTCTCCATTTTAGTTGTTTTTTCAAAGGATTATGAAATTGAATAATAATCTTAAAGGGGAGACAAAAACTTTACCACCTGCTTTTAATTTTCTTCTTTATAAGAACCCAACATAAATGAGATTTCTTTATCCAGTTTGCATTTTCTTTTATTCATTTCGTTAAACTCACCCTTTTTTTAACTTCAAACTATTTTCATTTTGGTTGACTTCTAATTTTTCTCTCTTTTTTTTTTTTATGACAGCAGATTGTATCTCTTGTGTTTGGGTGCATTTAGCATTTTCTTTCTCTCTGTGAAAAGCCTACATGAGTTAGAGCGCCCTGTGAGGACCTTCTACACTGACTGATAATCTATTTTCACTTCTAATGAGTTGTTTGAAAAAGCAAAAGGACCTGTTGTTTTAGCTGACTGTGTAGCCGCAGGTGGAAGGAGGGAGGCCCTGCGTCGTTTCCGTCTTTCTCATGCTGCCTTGAGCTTCAACTAATCGGATCTGGGCTCAGCCTCTAATTTGAAAATAAAGATCTCCAGGTGCTTTGATTGTGCAGCCATGACGGGACATGTTTGCTCACGTCCCAGCCGCTGAGGTGCAGGGTGAGAACGGTCGAGTCCTCCTCCTTCCACCAGACGGCGCCTTTGGTCTTTACAGTATATGGACTTTCACCCTCTGCCTGCCTGATTCCTTTAGTCCTCATCAACACTTGTTTTAAACTCCTTGTAAACAAAACAGAGCATAGATATGAATGTGTTATTAAAAGATGAGAAAACGGACCCTCTCGCCTCCTTGTGATCTCTGTGCGTTTCTAAAAATGTATAAAAACAACCAACAGTGAAACCGGAACTCAAGTGACACTGACAAAAGGCTTTAAGATGGGATAGAATCAGAATCAGAAATACTTTATTGATGCCCGAGGGGAAACTCTTTGTAACAGCAGCTCACTGTCACGTCGGTGCACGCAAGAATGGAAGTACTCAGCAAAAAACATAATACGGATGAAGTACCAAGTGGGTATAAGTATAACATTTAAAATTTAAATAAGCGTAAGGTACAAGGTGGGTTTGCCGGTTGAGGATAATATAGTAGTGCATGAACCATCAAGTTACGTGTAGCTTATTAAGAATATGTAATGGGACGGAGGATATTGCACAGCAGTACTAGAAGTATAACACCGAATATTACACAGCTATGTCCAGTATTGCAGAGATATTCATGTTCAGTGTCCAGTTTAGTGACTCAGGGTCATATCGACTAACAATCAGAGGGAGGAGTCATAGAGTTTGATGGCCACAGGCAGGAGTGACTTCCTGTGGTGCATTTTGGGAGGACGAGTCTTCCGCTGAAGGTGCTCCTTTGCTTGACCAGCACGTCATGGAGCGGGTGGGAGACACTGTCCAAGATGGCATGTAGTTTGGCCAGCATCCTCCCTTCGTAGGTCTACAACCAGCTCCTTGGACTTTGTGGCACTGAGGTGCAGATGGTTCTGCTCGCACCATGAGACAAAGTCACCAACCACAGCCCTGCACTCAGTCTCATCACCACCACTGATACATCCCACCACAGCAGAGTCCTCAGAAAACCTCTGAAGGTGGCAGGACTCTGTGTGCTGGCTGAAGTCTGTGGTGTAGATGGTGAAGAGGGAAGGGGGGGGGAGGACAGTCCCCTGAGGGGCCCCAGTGCTGCTGACCACAGTGTCCAACACACAGTGCTGCAGATGCACATACTGTGGTCTGCCAGACAGGTAGTCAACAATCCAGGACACGAGGGGGGCGTCCACCTGCATCGCGGCCATCTTCTCACCCAGCAGGGCTGGCCGGATGGTGTTGAAGGCGCTGGAGAAATCAAAAAACATGATCCCCACCGTGCTAGCCAGCTTGTGTGTAAGTGTCAGTATTTGTGTGTCTGAGCTAGTCTTGGGCCCTACCCAAAGCCCTGACCCCACAGTCACTGACCTGGACCATGAACAACAAACAGGGCCCCATCCATAGCTGACAACTACCACTGAATAATGGACCAGATGATCCATAATGCAAAGCAAGGCCATGCACAGCCTTAAAATGTAGTAATAAAGTTATAAGGTTATATGGTCAGTGTGAAACCAAACAGGGAATCAATGCAGGCTAAACCCCAGAAAGACAATATGTCAACATCTTATGGTAAAAGAGATAATCCAATAAATAATGAAAGTAAGAAACTGTGTTAAAGAGATCCCTGACAAGCATGTAACAATATTAATAATAATAATGAACTTTATATTGATTTATATTGCACTTTTCTTAACAATGTTACAAAGTGCTTTACAAACAGAAATACAACCAGACAAGGCAGATAAAATGAAAATAAGGCCAAAGGTCTGGAGCAAAGAGGAAGTTAAGACAATAAAATGAATGCGATAAAATGAATAGGAATTAAAAACTGTAAAAACACAGCCCGCTCTCATTCCCAGTGCGCAATTTTTGCGAGATTATTTTGAAAGAATCTCCTTCCCTCATGTGTCTGTCAATTTAGCTTTCTGCCTTTGAGTGACCTGATTGTTTCCACCTGTGTTCATTTGGTTCACCTGTGTCTTGCTGTCCTGCCCTACCTGAGTGTATTTAGATTGTGGTTTTCCTTTGTTATTGGTCGGTTAGTCAACAGCATCATCGTATCTGTGTTGGTTCTGTCTGCATATTCAGTTTTGGATTTCTGCCTGCCGATCACCTGTCTGCCTACCTGTAAGTTTGTGAAATAAATTATTATTAGTTTATTTATAAGGGGGGCAATGCAATTTTAGCCAAAAGGCTATTTTCCATCTGTAGTCCCCTGGCCGACACAGCTACAGCTTGATAAGAACAGGGGTTTGCTGCAGCTGAGGAGATTCAGGAGGTTGGGGCAGTTCAGGAACTGGCTACAGCTGCAGCTCAACAGGATCAGAGGTCTGCCAGAGCTCAGGGACTGGTGATTCCAGCAGCTCAAACACTTGCGACTGCTGGAGCTTGAGGCCTCTCCTGCTGCAGGCAGCTCAGCACCAGAACCAGTCAGCTCAAATACTCTCTGACCCTGGAAGAGAATGCAGTGATGCCATCTAGGTACAACAGTAGTGATGGGCAGGGCTGTGCTCCAAACATCCTTTCCATAAGGTGCTGGAATGTACCTGGTGCACTACATAAGACAATATCGAACTTGTGGATATTCTTGTGTTCAGGTCCACTTCAGTCCACAGTCGACTGACTGCACTCAACTCACCTGCTCCTCTAGAATATCGCTCCACTCAGCTCTCACCAGCTCTGCTTCAGACGAGCACTCTCGGTCAGTTTCCCTGCCCTCAGGGACTGTTCACCGCAGCCTGGAAATAATCCACACCTCACGGAGCCCTGCTCTGCACCCCTGGCTTTTTATGTTACTTGTTGCAAAAGTAAATCTCTGATTTAACGGTACCTTCGGTCTCCTGAGCTGCGCTTTTGGGTCCAGTATCTTGGTCCACGTAACGCCTCCAGCTGTCTTCTCGAAAAGAAGTCTTCCTGCAAGGAGACATAGGCTTTAGAACACCCAAACAGCTACTGCAGAATCGTTAAAAATGTGCTTTGGGTCCTCTCGCTCAGCCTGGGGCCTATACCTGATCTCGTCGTCAGCTTCTCCTTCTAAATGGTCAAAACAAAATATGCCTGGTCATGGGTTCCCCAGTGCCTAGCTCTCGTACTCGTCCGTACTTCTTACACCCACTCTTCTACCCTGATGCCATGGGCACCTCTGAACAAAGGACATTTACTCTCCCTAGCCGGATAGAATACATGGTAGCATTAACACAGTCATTGTGACGTTTTGAGATTTCTATGTGCAATAACTTAAACAAAATACAATGACCTGACTTTTCCTCAAAGTGTCTGTATTGTTATTTACAATGGGTTTCATATAAATTACACAAGGCAAAGAAAATATGATTGTTTACCTGTTTCGGCCATACACGTTCATATTTTGCGCTATTCTATCTTTCGTTGAGTTGCTGCATTTTGGTTGCTTAGCAGCTATCTTTGTCAAATAAACTTCACTAGCCGCCTCGAGTTCTATTAGCATACCCTATGCTGACATGGTGTTGTTTTTTTTTTTTTGTTGCTATTGTCCTTTTTATGCTGGCTTATAGTTTTACCCATTGGTCAGGTGGCTGTTACATTTCTTGACACCAGCTGTAGTTTATTGAATCCGTTAATCCTGTCTGGATGGAAATGCACTTTTTTTTTTTTTTTTAAATGGAAATTTTTGACAAACGGTTAACTGGAAGATTAACAGTGGTTCTCCAAGGCAAAGCAAGAAGACGGCTTCCTCAGCTAGCTCCATGATGTTCAAGATTGCCAGCATTCTCATCTGAGAGGCAATGGACAGGGCTGCTACCAATACTGACAAGCTGATCCAGTCTATCTCACGGGTTGGATCGGATTAAATTCTGGTCTGATCTGAAAATTGTGCATTTCAATGCAGAGAAAAGATTTGGATTCAGATTTAATAATCCAATCCTACCTTTTAATCTGGACAAAATGCTGCATTTGGGTATTTCAAAATTTAGGGCAGAGATCTGGATCAATTTGATGTGAAACTTTGGATCCCACATCAGAGGTTTATTTGACATAGCTTGACAAATAGCCTAGGCGTCACTTCTCTCATATATTTTAACCCAAGATGTTAGATTAGATTGAATGTGCCCTTCAAATGTGTTTTGGTTCACAGAGCTTTTTTTTTTTTTAACTGCGTGAATGACGAACAAAGGGGAACCTCAACTAAAATACATTCAGGTAGGGCAGGTTAACAATCGGGGCACTCAAAGGCAGGAAGCTAAACTAGAACACATGAGGGAAGGAGGACATTCAAAAATGAAACAGGAAATCCTAGAACACAAGCCAAAAACCATGACACACACACAAATTTGGAGTGTTTATATATCTCACTTATTTGTATTTTTCTACCTCTTTTTATTTATTTATAATTTTCTATCTTATTGAACACACACACACGTGTTCTGTTTATGCACGTTTTATTTCACACTTGCTTTGGCAATGTAAACGTCTGTTTACCGTACAAGAGAAGCCCGACTGAATTTAATTGACTAAGATTTATAATGCTCATGGGGGTCATGCTGTGTGAGTTTCCGCTTCAGATGTCACATTAGGTTTTTAACATGAAGTGATTTTATTCTGTAATTCTCTGGTACATAATATTAAAAAGTGACTTATATTTGTTTTTTTCTAGGTAGCAATTTGATTATATCCAACTGTGCAATTTCATTCCTTCAGTCTTTAAGATAATTTTCTAATATTAAGAGATTCTTCAAGCTTTTAAACTATAAGAAACCTCACACACAGGCAACCAGGTCTTAAACGTACAGGAAAAACTTGACCATACAATTATTTGTAATTTGTGCATCAATTATCTACATAATGCAGTTTGTTCACTCCTTTCCTGGTCCCGTCTGCAGAATGATCTTAGGCGTCATAATGAGCCATGGCGTAGTTTGGTCAGTGGAGGTTTTAGTTCCTCCAGATATTCAGTCTGGACCAGCAGATGGCGCTGTAGACAGAAAACATGTGAGCATCAATGGGATTCCCCAATAATGTCCTCTGAAATCCCTGTATGTGTCTCATAATAAAGCAACCCCTTTCTGCTTGGCTTATGGCTAATGATCAAACAGTAACCTTAGTTCTGTCAGAATTACCCACACATGTCACATGTTTAATGTTAATTCACAGGTCTCCTCACCATATTTGGCATTACTTTGATAATCCGTAAACAAAGAGTTAACACTGAGGTCTGTTCTGGGGAGGCAACTTGATCTTAGCGAAGTTAAAACAGGACTCACTTGTAACCAGGTACAAGATATACAACAAACGCATCTACGGAGGGTTTAGTGGGTTTCCCCCTGCTCAGGTCGGAACTGAAATCTCACAAGAAGATGAAAATTATTTTCAGGGACGCAATATGAAGAACGTGTTTAGTTACATCAACCTATCTAACTCACAAAAAGTTCATTTTCACTCAGAATGTCTCACACACTCAATGTTTTATATGCAACAGCTCGGCCCCCTGAATGTAAGTTGAGTCCAATAAAATGACCACCCTAACTGGCTTCAACATAATCCACCAACTCTGGAGCAATGTTAACAAAGGAGGTAAAGTGACTGGAGTCTATTACAGCTAGCCTGCAAATAAGATATATATATATGTTGGTGGAAAGTGTTGTCTTACATGTTGGACAAAAATCTTGCATACGTGTAAAAACTGGGTTGAGACGTGGTGCCTGTACAGGCCGTGGCATTTTATCCACGTCATTTTCAAACTCACCAAACCGTGCAGTGAGCCCTGGTGCATGGAAGCATCTGCATTTGATATGTTTCTCCACTCTTTTATTCAGGTTTTGATTTGTCCCCCGTCTATATGTTTATGTCTAATCTTGAAGTAAACGACATATGTGACCTATGGAACTGAAAATATTAAATGTACAGTATATACCGCACAAGTGTTTACATCACGTGCAGAAGACAGCAGTGTTCGATTATTTGTGGGACTTGACATACCTATCAGATGCAGCTATCAACAACTCTGTGACCCCCTCCTGTGAAGCATCCATAACTGGATGCTATATATAAACAAATAGGGAATGACAATGTAATATAACACAGCTGTAATTATATAAAACATGTCTTCATGGGAGTGATACTGTAATGGTTGGAAATACTGTGAATTCATAAATGACATATGTATTATAACCTATGCATTATGTTTATTTACTGATATTTAAAGAGGACACATGGGGGGTTGAGGTAAAATTACCCCCCCCACACACACACACAAAATTAAACTGTGTGTGTGTGTTGGAATGGAACTGTAAGATTCTCTGAATAATGCAACAAAGGCACCTGTGACATCATCATTCAGAATGCAGACAGATGTTCAGGAATCTTCACAGAGAGCAGCATTTCAGTCCTGGACTATGAGCTGAGAACATTTCAACCACAAGAAGCCAACCTATCACTTCAACTGAAGACAGGACGGTCGATTCAATGAAAGACAGAAGGAAGAAAGGAAAATCTGAAGATGTCTCAACACAAAGAGGTATTTATTAAGTACTATTTTGAGGTACTTGTACTGTGCTTGAATATTTTCCAGGCTACTTTATATTTATACTCCACTTTAACTAACGTTAAATTTCAAAGGGAAATTTTGTACTTATAATGCAATTTTACAGCTCAAGTTATTAATGACTTTTCAGTTAAAGTATTTATATATAAACATATGACCAGCACATAAAATATGATGCAACCATCCAACAGCATATGAAGCAATTAAAATGAGCTCCACTTCAACCAATAACAACATTTAAACACAGCTTACAATGTAACTGCATCAATAATAATGATCCAATAATATAAGAACATTACACCGACAAGGGCCATTCTGCAACTATTACTTTTACTTTAAGTACATTTTGTTGCTAATACTCCTGCACCTTTACTTTAGTTCAATGTTGAATGGAGTTTTACTTGATTTTATAGTGTGGTATTGCTACTTTTACTTAAGTAAATACTCCTTCCACCACTGGAGAGGATGAAAAAGTTTTATAACTGTTTGTTTTGGCTAATGGGACACGAGAAACACGGAGTTTGAGCTCCCTCCAAAGATTCTATATTGGGTTTAGGTCTGGAGACTGGCTAGGCCACGCCAGAACCTTGTTATGCTTCTTACAGAGCCGCTCCTTGGTTGTCCTGGCTGTGTGCTTCGGGTCATTGTGATGTTGGAAGACCCAGCCTCGACCCATCTTCAGTGCTCTAACTGAGGGAAGGAGGTTGCTCCCCTAAATCTCGCATTACGTGGCCCCGTTCATCCTCTCCTTAATACAGTGCAGTCGCCCTGTCCCATGTGCAGAAAAACACCCCCAAAGCATGATGCCACCACCCCCATGCTTCACAGTAGGGATGGTGTTCTTGGGATGGTACTCATCATTCTTCTTCCTCCAAACACGTTTAGTGGAATTATGACCAAATAGTTCTATTTTGGTCTCATCTGACCACATGACTTTCTCCCATGACTCCTCTGGATCATCCAAATGGTCATTGGCAAACTTAAGACGGGCCTGGACATGTGCTGGTTTAAGCAGGGGAGCCTTCCCGTGCAATGCATGATTTCAAACCATGACGTCTTAGTGTATCACCAACAGTAACCTCGGAAACGGTGGTCCCAGCTCTTTTCAGGTCATTGACCAGCTCCTCCTGTGTAGTTCTGGGCTGATTTCTCACCTTTCTTAGGATCATTGAGCCCCCACGAGGTGAGATCTTGCATGGAGCCCCAGTCCGAGGGAGATAGACAGTCATGTTTAGCTTCTTCCATTTTCTAATGATTGCTCCAACAGTGGAACTTTTTTCACCAAGCTGCTTGGCAATATTCCCGTAGCCCTTTCCAGCCTTGTGGAGGTGTACAATTTTGTCTCTAGTGTCTTTGGTCTTGGCCATGTTGGTAGTTGGATTCTTACTGATTTATGGGGTGCACAGGTGTCTTTATGCACCTAACGACCTCAAACAGGTCCATCTAATTTAGGATAATAAATGGAGTGGAGGTGGACATTTTAAAGGCAGTCTAACAGGTCTTTGAGGGTCAGAATTCTAGCTGATAGACAGGTGTTCAAATACTTATTTGCAGCTGTATCATACAAAATCATATATTGTGATGCTATATATAAACAAATAGGGAATGACAATATAATATAACACAGCTTTAATTATATAAAACATGTCTTCATGGGAGTGATACTGTAATGGTTGGAAATACTGTGAATTCATAAATGACATATGTATTATAACCTATGCATTATGTTTATTTACTGATATTTAAAGAGGACACATGGGGGGTTGAGGTAAAATTACCCCCCCCCCACACACACACAAAATTAAACTGTGTGTGTGTGTTGGAATGGAACTGTAAGATTCTCTGAATAATGCAACAAAGGCACCTGTGACATCATCATTCAGAATGCAGACAGATGTTCAGGAATCTTCACAGAGAGCAGCATTTCAGTCCTGGACTATGAGCTGAGAACATTTCAACCACAAGAAGCCAACCTATCACTTCAACTGAAGACAGGACGGTCGATTCAATGAAAGACAGAAGGAAGAAAGGAAAATCTGAAGATGTCTCAACACAAAGAGGTATTTATTAAGTACTATTTTGAGGTACTTGTACTGTGCTTGAATATTTTCCAGGCTACTTTATATTTATACTCCACTTTAACTAACGTTAAATTTCAAAGGGAAATTTTGTACTTATAATGCAATTTTACAGCTCAAGTTATTAATGACTTTTCAGTTAAAGTATTTATATATAAACATATGACCAGCACATAAAATATGATGCAACCATCCAACAGCATATGAAGCAATTAAAATGAGCTCCACTTCAACCAATAACAACATTTAAACACAGCTTACAATGTAACTGCATCAATAATAATGATCCAATAATATAAGAACATTACACCGACAAGGGCCATTCTGCAACTATTACTTTTACTTTAAGTACATTTTGTTGCTAATACTTCTGCACCTTTACTTTAGTTCAATGTTGAATGGAGTTTTACTTGATTTTATAGTGTGGTATTGCTACTTTTACTTAAGTAAATACTCCTTCCACCACTGGAGAGGATGAAAAAGTTTTATAACTGTTTGTTTTGGCTAATGGGACTCTGAAAAGGGGACCAAAAGGCAAGGTGTGACACTGTGCAAGCAAGGGATGGGAGTTTTCTATAGATTGAGTTGTTATATTGACTTTACAAACACTTCTGTGTTAATGAGAAGTTATTTAGGTGTAGGAGGTGGATGAACGGAAATTGATCTGAGCTCAACCAAACAACCAAATGAACAACTGTAAAGTCAGTCAGTCAGTCATTTTCTACAGCTTGTTCCCGTTGGGGGTCGCGGGTGACTGGAGCCTATCCCATTGACTTTGGGCCTTGGGCGGGGTACACCCTGGACAGTGGCCAACTCAACTCAATTCATCCACTGTGATTTGGAGTCATCAATTACTTTCTTTGGACGGTGGGAGGAAGCCGGAGAAAACCCACGGTAACACTGGGAGGACATGCAGACTCCACCCAGAGGGACCGTGTGACGTTGGTCAGGTCCGGGATTCAAACCCACGATCTCCTTGCTGGGGGGGCAGGGGCTCTGACCACTCTGCCACCATGCACCCTGTGACTCAGTAGTAATCATAGCCGCTGAAGCGTGACAGTTTTCCACTGTAGGTTTTTACCAGCAGAAAGAAAACGTAACAGAAAGCCCTCTGGATGAAGATCAATTAGTGAATGAAGCAGCCAGTATCATCTCAGAGATACAGGATCAGGGGGCTGCGAACATTCAAGAGCTCATTGAGGATATCTCCAGATTGCATGTGGAAGATAAACCCTAAGCGTCTTTTTGCGCTGGCCAAAATTTGGAACGGCAACTGGGTAGATTTTGTGGCCTCCGGGGAGTGTTTGCCGGGGACCGAGGAGAGACACCAGGACCCTTGGAGCCTATCATGGAAGACAACCTGGACATGGATGCAACATATCTCCACTCTCCCCTCCTCTCTTTACTCTCTCAACGGGCAGCACGGTGGCTCAGTGGTCAGCCCTGTCGCCTCACAGCAAGAGGGTCCTTAGTAGTATATAAAAGACGGGTTTGGGCCCGGGGGAGGGTACACGTGCCTGCTCGTATTTGTCTGCATCCAAAACAAATATCGGTGTTTCAATGGCTTTTCATCTTGGTAAATAACCTGCTTTTTATCTAATACTCAGTTTTTCTGGTAGTCGGTTTGTAGTTGTTGTAAAATCCTCGTTTTTATTGTGTTCTTAAAAGTTTTGTTTGTTAGGTAACTGTTGTGAGGTCAATATATCGAAAATGTTGTGGAAGGTATGTTTTTCTTTTTAATAGTTAAATATGTATATATATATATATTTATAGGTATAATATATGTTTTACTAGCAGTGGGTAGAGTCGTACAGCGGGGAGTCATATGTGCAGAATAGAGTGTTTTTTGTTGTGTAGTAAACGAAATAAACAGCTCGCAATCATTACAAGTTAGTATGCGAATTAGGGTTTGACATATGTGTCCCTTTTCAAATCTAAAAGGACTCATAGTTGAAAAAGCGCAAAAAGAGTCTTTCTTTGAGGGCTAATAGAGAGAGGGCTGGAAAACCAAGTATCCGAGACCGAGGGCTGTGATTGATCAGAATAGAGCTAAACGGTGTGTATAACTAACTAAGCGTTTATTCTGTTAAAAGTGATTTTTATGCATGTGCATAAGGGGAGGTGGCATGCGCGTTTGATGTGGTTTTTTAAATCTTGATTTTTTTGACAGATGTAATGTCCATGTGATCGAGGCGGAGGTGCATGGTTGGCGACGCCGAAGAGAACAACTGTGTAAGTAGTGGCTGTGCTGTCTAAGTATGTATAGACTATTTATTTATGTGCTGGTGTTTGTATAATAAGCTTTTTTTGTGCTGTTATTATTTGTGCTGTGATTTCTGGGGGTTTTTTTTGAGATTATGTCTCTCACCGTGGACTTGCATCAACAATGACAATTTCAGACCCCTCCATGATTTCCAAGTGGGAGAAATTGCAAAATAGCAGGGTGTTCAAATAATTATTTAACTCACTGTAGATCCGTACATGATCCCACAATAATTGCTGGTACATGCTATGCATCATGGATATCTGATCAGGAGCTGTTGGAGGCTGCGAAATCCTACGCGGACAAACAGCATGAACAGGCCATTCAGTCTGAAAATGGTTTGTTGGGTTTGTTTGAATTTACGGGTGATTCATTCAGTGAAAAGTCTGAGTGTAACACAATTTTCTGGGTTTGACATTTTGATTGAACCTATTGATGATTCGCACAAAACAATGTCAATAAAAAGATCTACACAATCCCCTGCTTTAAAACATTGACTGTTGATGGGGGGTTACAAAGAGCATGGACATCCATATCTGAACCAACGTGTGTGTCTGGTGACGCCTCCTCCTCAACAGCAGGGCGTTCACAAATAGATATTACCTGCACGGCGTGTCTGTATTAATCATCCTGCAGGAGGACATTGTGTCAGGGGGCAACCTCATCCTGTGTGCCAACATCACTTGCTACATGAACACTTCTCCTAGGCAACAAATATGTCTTATTTTTCAGTGCCTGTGGCATTTCTCTGGATTTTTTCTAGGAGAATCTGTTCCACCAGTGTCTTCAGCCCCACTAGTCACACCCTCGGCACCAGCTGTTGCACGACGTTTGGATGACAGCTCTGTGCGCTTTTTCAGCTCGAGGAGCATTTGCCGTTGCTTTTTCCTTGCTGTGACTAGTGGATCTGTGGCTCCGGTGGCTACAGACACCCGACTAGTTACAACCTCAGCATCAGAAGGTACATAACGTTTGTAGAACAGTTTTGCATTGTTTTTCAATGTAAGGAGCATTGCCGACGTTTTTTAAGCTCTCGTATCATGGCTGTGTACCTCCATGATACAGGAGGACCTACACCACCATCACCACCACCAACAGCATCTTCATCTTCACTATGTTTTCTAGAAGGGTCCTTGTTGCTACCGTTATTGTATACAGATCAACAGCCTAGGATAGGACAAGTCAGCTATTTGCGCTCTGACATTGTTTTGTGCGTATCATCAATAGGTTCACCCCTCCTTGAACCGCCACCTTATTGTGGTGGAGGGGTTTGCGTGCCTGAATGAACCTAGGAGCTATGTTGTCTGGGGCTATTGCCCCTAGTAGGGTCTCCCAAGGCAAACAGGTCCTGGGTGACAGGCCAGACAAAGAGCGGTTCGAATCCCCCTTATGAGAATTTTGAAATCCAGGTCCATGACGTCGCCCGGTATGGCGCAACCGGGGCCCCACCCTGGAGCCAGGCCCGGGGTTGGGGCTCTTATGCGAGCGCCTGGTCTTTCCATGGGGCCCGGCCGGGCTCAGCCCGAAAGAGCGACGTGGGGCTGATCTCCCGTGGGCCCACTACCTGCAGGAGGAACCGTAAGGGGCCAGTGCTTTGTGGATTGGGTGGCAGTTGAAGGCGGAGGCCTCGGCGACCCAATCCCCGGACGCGGAATCTGGCTCTAGGGACATGGAATGTCACCTTGCTGGGGGGGAAGGAGCCTGAGCTGGTGTGGGAGGTTGAGCGATACCGACTAGAGATAGTCGGGCGCGCCTCCACACACAGCTTGGGCTCTGGAACCCAACTCCTCGAGAGAGGCTGGACTCTCTACTACTCTGGAGTTGCCCGCGGTGAGAGGCAGTGGGCTGGTGTAGGCTTACTCATTGCCCCCCAGCTCAGCCGCCATGTGTTGGAGTTCACCCCGGTGAACGAGAGGGTCGTTTCCCTGCCCCTTCGGGTTGGGGATAATCTCTCACTGTTATTTGTGCTTACGGGCCGAATGGCAGTGTAGAGTACCCGACCTTCTTGGCGTCTCTGGGAGGGGTGCTGGAAAGTGCTCTGACTCCGTTGTTCTACTGGGGGACTTCAACGCTCACGTGGGCAGCGATAGTGATACCTGGAGGGGCGTGATTGGGAGGAACGGCCCCCACGACCTGAACCCGAGTGCCTCAGGCCGTATGTCTTGGACACTCAGGTGAAGAGAGGGGCGGAGTTGTCAACTGATCACCACCTGGTGGTGAGTTGGATCAGATGGCGGGGGAGGAAGTTGGACAGACTTGGCAGACCCAAACGTACTGTGAGGGTCTGCTGGGAACGTTTGGCAGAGTCTCCGGTCAGAGAGAGATCTTCAACTCCCATCTCCGGCAGAGCTTCAACCAGATCCAGAGGGAGGCTGGAGACATTGAGTCCGAGTGGACCATGTTCTCCACCTCTATTGTCGACGCGGCCGCTCGGAGCTGTGGCTGCAGGGTCTCCGGTGCCTGTCTTGGCGGCAACCCCCGAACCCGGTGGTGGACCCCGGAAGTAAGGGATGCCGTCAAACTGAAGAAGGAGTCCTACCAAGCCTGGTTGGCTTGGGGGACTCCGGAGGCAGCTGATGGGTACCGGAGGGCCAAGCGAGCTTCAGCCCAGGTGGTTGCAGAGGCAAAAACCCGGGTCTGGGAGGAGTTCGGTGAGGCCATGGAGAAGGACTATCGGTTGGCCTCGAACAAATTCTGGCAAACCGTCCGGCGCCTCAGGAGGGGGAAGCAGTGCCCTGCGCACACTGTTTACAGTGGGGGTGGGAATCTGCTGACTTTGACTGGGGACATCCTCGGACGGTGGAAGGAGTACTTCGAGGATCTCCTCAACCCCACCGGCATGTCTTCCATTGTGGAAGCAGAGGCTGAGGGCTCGGTTGTGGACTTGTCGATCTCCCGGGCTGAGGTCACTGAGGTAGTTGAGAAGCTCCTCGGTGGCAAGGCACCGGGGGTGGATGAGATCCGCCCTGAGTACCTCAAGTCTCTGGATGTTGTGGGGCTGTCTTGGTTGACACGCCTCTCCAACATCGCGTGGCGGCTGGGGACAGTGCCTCTGGACTGGCAGACTGGGGTGGTGGTCCGTCTGTTTGAAAAGGGGGACCAGAGGGTGTGTTCCAACTACAGGGGGATCACACTTCTCAGCCTCCTGAGAAAAGTCTATGCCAGGGTACTGGAGAGGAGAATTCAGCCGATAGTCGAACCTCGGGTTAAGGAGGAACAATGCGGTTTTCGTCCCGGTCGTGGAACACTGGACCATCTCTATACCCTCGCCAGGTTGCTGGAGGGTTCATGGGAGTTTGCCCAACCAGTCCACATGTGCTTTGTGGATCTGGAGAACGCATTCGACTGTGGGGGGTGCTCAGGGAGTATGGGGTCCGGGGCCCTCTGCTAAGGGCTGTCTGGTCCCTATATGACCGGACAGCCCTTAGCAGAGACGAGTGGCTTGGGTCCTGCTCGTTGGGCTCCACTTGGAGCTGCTCGGTTGTCTGTCTGGTCCCATCATCTTCCCTTATGTTTTACAGCCCACACTTTTCAACATAATTACATATATATACAACAATTTTGCCATTGCCATCATAACTGGATATGTTTTAATTTTTATGCTATGAATCTATTCTGTACTTATGACATCTATTGCATGTCTGTCCGTCCTGGGAGAGGGATCCCTCCTCTGTTGCTCTTCCTGAGGTTTCTATAATTTTTTCCCCTGTTAAAAGGTTTTTTTTTGAGTAGTTTTTCCTTAATCGAATCGAGGGTCTAAGGACAGAGGGTGTCGTATGCTACAGATTGTGAAGCGCTTTGAGGCAATTGTGATTTGTGATATTGGGCTATATGAATAAAATTTAATTGAATTGAATACATACATTCATACATACATAATGCAACCGCAGGGGGGC